>ML280383.1:202108-224314 GCA_005239495.1 Nicotiana undulata
TGTATATATATATATATATATATATATATATATATATATATATATATATATATATATATGAATTTTATAATAGAGACACAAGAAAAAAGAAGAGGAAGGTTGGACAACAACAAAAAAACAAACGGTGGAACATGCAAGTCTATGACTGTACACAAATAAATGGTCACCAACCCTGCAAACCATTATCAACTTGAGTTCTTCAATTATAGTCTACACGAAACAAATATTGGCCCTCTTTATGTTTTTATTGCTTTGCAGTCCACCACAAAAGATTAAATAAATTCATTGACAAATTACATCACATCAATTTGCATAAATTTGAACAATACTCGCATATGTTGGGAAGTTTGAGCGTGAAATATATGAACTGAAAAATTAGGTTATTTTTTAGGTGATTATACGTAAAGTCATTGTTAATCATCACGTGATAATATAATCTTGTAAAAATAGTAGTAAAAAATTTGCTATTACAAATTAAAATGTACTGATGATGTAAAAGAGTTTTTAAACTGTGCCACTATAAATAACTTGAATCCATTGTTTTCCCATCGCAAGAGGGCACAATCATTAAATCAAGGATTGGGATGGATTCCTCCCCAACCCGATGCATTTATTTATTTAATTCTCTCCTGCTTACATCTTGTTTCACCTTGTCGCGTTTATTCTGTTACATTTTTCTTAAGCCTTTATTTAATTAAATTCTATTTTAATTGTTTTAATCATCTCCTCGTTTATAATCTGCCTCATTCCACAATCCAGTTAAAGCCGGGTGGAGGTATCGAGGAGGTGTAATTCGATTTTTTACGTCCAAAATTATAATAACACACAATAACAAAAAATTCATTGTAATCCCACAATTGAAATCCGGGAAGGATAAAAGATATACTATCATTGCTTATCTTGTGAAGGTAGAGACGTTGTTTTCGATAAATTATCGATTCAAACAAAGCACAGTTACAATAGTGTTTAAAAGTTTACATTCAAAATTATATTGTTCAAATAAGATAAAATAATTTTTTTATATATAATAATTAAATTGATGTGTCCCTTTAAAATGAAGGAGGATTCTTAGCAAATGCGGTTTAAAATTTGCTTTCGGTTATAAGATCAAATCTTATATGTTGTGTTCTTGCATTTTTTTTCCTGATCTCTTTAAGAAATTTTAGATCCTCCATTGCCGATAAAAGTCACCCTTCCTTAGCTCTTTAATTGTCGATATTATTTTCATTATTATTAGTAGTAGTCTATTTTACATAAGGCATGTCCTTTTCGGAGCAAAAAAGAAAGCGAGAAACACAAAAAACAAAAGAAAAAACAAAAGAGAAACGTTCAATGTATTGTGGTAAGTGTAGTGGATGTCAAATTTTAGTGGCGCAAATAGAAATGCTAATTAGCTGTATGCAAGGAAATTAGGGAATAAAGTTAATGAACGCGTTATTTGGGGCCCTAAAGTTTGGGAGTTTTTGGCTTTCATTAATCACAAATCCCTTAAATTAATTGTCGTTAATGCATGTATTAGTGACACATAAGCATTTGCGCTGGACATCGAGTACTGTGACCATATCTTAGTTTTGAGTTCAAAAAAATAACCAAAGCTAAAAAATAAATATTAAAATGTCAGTAGTAGTAAAATAATAATTTATACTATTTTATTGTGTGCGCGAAAAGAGAATCATGAAATGGTCAAAAGATGTCTGATTGCGAGTTCAGATTTTCTTTTAATAAAATTGGGCCCAGACCATTTCACATGGGCCACGAGATTGTACTTATCATTATCAGTTGTAATCGTAGTTAGTTAGTTTTGTAAAAATATTTTTAAATTAGCACTTAGCTGTAGTAGGACCCAAGTCTCTTCTTAATTCAAAAAGCTTTGACCAAGTGTTTAATGTTCAAAATTTTCATTTGATTGAAACAATTCGATGCGTCGAAACGTTTCATGTCAAATTGAACAGTCTAAGACTGTTTTCTTTTCTTGCTCAAATTAAAAGCATAGATTGTTAACTTAAGTCGCAGAGGTATAAATTTTTTAACTGTCACGATCCAAAATCTTCATACGAGGCAAGCCTATATTTCCGAAATATAACTACTGAATGAGTTTAAGAATTTAATAAATCAATACTAATATTTAAATTTTTTATAAATTAAATCAACTCTAAATATAATTAATATAAAATACGGAAGCTAGCCCCAAACATCGGGGTGTAACTAAGTCATGAGCGTCTAAACTATAAACTAAGATATATAAATTGTCTAACTGTCCAAACGAAGAAATAACAAAAAGAGTAACAAGGTCCTGCGGACGCTAGCAGCTACCTTGCAATCTCCACAGATAGACGGCCTAAACTCAACGATCGCCGCGCTCTAACTCACCTGGATCTGCACATAAAGTACAATGTGTAGTATGAGTACAACCAACTCAGTAGTAACAGAAATAACTAAGGAATTGAGCAGTAGTGACGGGCTAAGTAAAATAGTCCAATTATTTATTTTCACAATTTAAAAATAAACAGAAATAAACAGGTAAATTTCATAACTCAGTAAATGTCACAAAGAAATGTAACAGGTAAATGCAGCAACAACAAAAATAAATGCAACTTCACAGCAGTGCCACTCCATCACTCATGACTCACACTCAACACTCAATACGCTCAACACTTTGTGCTCACTTGGTTGTGTACAGACTCCCAAGGGGCTCCCAAAGCCCAAGCTCTAAGCACACACAACTCACGTGCCATAATATCAATACCTTGATCCGCACGGTCAGCTCATGTGTTACGCGGACAACTCACGCGCTATGATATCAATACCTGGATCTGCACGGTCAGCTCACGTGCCACGCGGACAACTCACGCGCTATGGTATCAATACTTGGACCTGCACTGTCAGCTCACGTGCTACGCGGACAGCTCACGCGCTATGGCATTAATATCCTTAGAACAAGGCCCTAGGCCTCACTCAGTCGTGTACCTCTCCAGCCTCACCATACACCACCAATAAGGAGACATAGCCCACATCAAGTATCACAACATATCAGCAAAATAATAGAGACTCGGGTAAACATGTACAAATAATGTGAGCATGAATGAAGCCTAAACATGATCTCTAACAAGAAGGCAAACAAGTTCAACAACAAGTAAACACATAGCCACATATAATAGTCACTAGGCTTCACAACCTCACGGGACGGACCAAGTCTGAATACCTCGTGGTGCACACCCACACGCCCGTCACCTTTCGTAGGTATCACTACCAGACAATCATATGATATCAATTTCTCTTGATTTATACCCTCAAAGCCAGAGTTAAAACTGCTACTTAACTCAACATCGTAAAATCCTACTCCGGGATGCCCTTGTCTCTGGACTCAGTTTCCGAAAGCTTCAAATCTAACCAAAATCAAAATACTACTATCAACATAGGCTAATGAATCAAATTCCACAATAAAAACTACATAAATATGCTAAAAATCCGAAATCATCCAAAACTCGGCCCCAGGTCCACGTCTCGAAATCAATCAACAATGGAAGAATCAAAACTCTCGTTCTCTCTCAAGTCTAACCATATAAAACTCATCAAAATCGGACTCTGTTTGGTCTCTCAAATCCTCACTTAAAACTCTCCAAAACACGAGCCCTAACTCCCTACATTTCACTTTGAAATCATCAATCAAATCCCAAAAACGAATATGGATTCATGAATATAATCAAAACCGAGTAGAGAACACTTTCCCCCGTCCATATGGTGAAAATCTCCTCCAAAATCGCCCAAATCCGAGCTCCCCAACTCAAAATATGACCGAATGAATAAACTCTTATTTTATATATTTTTCTGCCAGCTATTCTGCCTCGTTTCTCGTGTCAAACGATCCTGAAACTCGCTTTTATGCCTCTAATGGATTCCTTGTAAAATTTCAGTTAAGTTAGGCTTTTGAATCATTCAATTTGACCTTATAACGAAGGAGATATGTTAGTTTCAATATTTGCAAATAATGCTGATTTTTAAGCTGTAAGTGGCAATTCCGTAATTAATCTGAAAAATCTATCAACCTAATTTTTAGTAAAATGACCATAAAATCTTTATACGATATTCTAATTCGATTACGGGTCCGTAATTATGATATGGATATAATACTTTAATCAAAAAAGAAATCGGAGTTCATTTGTTCAATATGATATCATTTATGCTTGAAAAACGACGTCGAAACATAAATAAACGAGTGCAACACAACTCAAACCTATCCGAAACTCATCCGAGGCCCTCGGGACCCCGACCAATAATTCAAACAAGTCATATATCACTACCCGAACTTAGTCGAACCTTCGGAATATCCAAAACAACACCAAAACACTAAATCAACGTCGGATTCAATCCTAAGAGCTTCTAAACTTCCAACTTTCATCACTTCAAGCCTAATTCTACCACGGACCTCCAAATTACATTCTGGACACACTCCTAAGTCTAAAATCATCCAATGCAGCTAACCTGATCATAAAAATCCCAATCCGAATTAGTTTACTCATAAGTCAATTTTCGGTTGACTTTTCTAAATAAGACCCTAAGTGTTCATTTCACTCCCAAATTATTTCGAGCCCAAACCTACCAACTCGATATAACTCAACAGAACTGAACAACGCATAAATAAGTAGAAACAGGAGAAACGGTGCTATAATTCTCGGAACGATATACTGAATCGTTAAAGTAACAAATAGAACAGAGAATAAGATTGAAATGTAAGAAAAACTATAATAAACGTCACTTTTGATTTGCTTATATTGAAAAACATATCTGTTTCTTTCTGGAGAGATAACATGGTTATTCTCTTTTTAATTTAGTAACCGCAAGATTTTTTTATTTTTTTTTGTAACCGCAAGATTCAGCTTCTAATATTTGATAAAACGAATAGAATTTCCAAACTCAAGAAGTGAACATGAGAAGACTGAAAAGTCATAAGAATAAGTTACTAAGTATTATTGGTATGACGTTATACGTGAAAGATCTTTCTCTGCTTTGATAAACAAAAAAATAATAATTTAATGATATGACATCTATACATAATAAATTTTAAAAAATAGAGTTTGGATATCAACCGATGTAAATTACTCCTAGTCGTAAACTTTAATTCGTTAGATGAACCTTAATTTATTCGTAGAGTGCCACTTATTTGGCTAGTTATCCAAAATTAGGTTACCAAAATATATTGATAACTGACTTATACCTGTCATATTGCCTGAAATATTAGCTTGTGATGGCTGATAAGTTGGAATTTGGAACATCTTAATTTGTAACGGAGGGTGGTGTTGGTTTATATATTGCAAAATTCGTTAGGCGTACAAAGCTCACATGTAATTTCCAATTTTTTAGCAATCTAAAGAACAAAATGAAGATGTTTCAGACATTTAATAGTAACTTTTATCGTGTTTGGCTATGGACAATACCACATGAGGTTATACTAATTGTCTAGAGAAACAAGTAGTCAGTGCTTCACTACTTACTAAAACATCGACTACTAATAAAAAGCTTTTTGTTAATTTCGTAGAGCAAGTGAGACGGTTAAATTACCTAAGCTTATAATTTTGAACTATTATTTTACCTAAGTTTATTCGTTACAAATGAAAATTAATTAGACCAATAAATTTCAAATACCGAATGCTAAAAGAAAAAATTTCATTATTGTACTGGTATTATTTATCTTGATTGGCGGTTATTCTTTAATGCATTTCTCATTATCTGTATCTGAGTTTTACGTCTTTGCAGAATTGCAGCTAGGTTTCAGCAAAAGTTTACAAGCTGCATGAGTTGAAATAATCAAAAATATTTGCAATGACTTTTAGTGCTTACTCGGTTGGTTCTTATTCCTTTTTATTACCACTGTAGTTAGTCGTTAGATACAAAAATCACCTGCTGGTTGAAAAATAAAAGTTAAACATCCTTGTTGGCACTACCTAATTTCTCCTATAGGAACGCTGATACCATTTTATAAATAAGCCAATAAAAAAAATAAGTAGAAGCCAATGAAAGTGAAAGAGGAGTAACCAGGGTACGTCGAAGCCCTAGGCCTAAGGGGCAGTATCTAAACAAGTACATATCACATGGTTTTGTACTGATCCGCTTTCGAACTGTCAAGTGACGATTGGACGAGGGGCCCTTTTTTCTTTTATAAGGGAAGAGATTGTAGCTGGGTACCCGCGATGACGCCAAACATTACCGTAAGACAAGCCAAATAGTGAATTTAACAATTATTCCCCTTTTCATAAGTTCCCAAGTAATTAAATTCCATTTAATAAAAAAGTTAGGAATAGAAAATTTAATAAATGAAGCGTAGACAACTAACCGCTTGTTTGGATGGTTGTTACACATCGTTTCATAATGTAGCGTATCGTATTGTATTATACTGTGTCGCTTGATGAATACAATATTTTGATAGATTGTATCATTTACCGTTGTTTCATAATATCATGACCAGCAATATGAAGAATAAATTTATAATATTATAAAGAAAAATTATGATATAGGGTAAATTTATTATATAAAAAGGTAAGGTAAATGATAAAATAATATAATTTAATAATAATGAAGGGTGAGATGAGACGACGCAACCACACCAAATCGGTCGTTACATAAAGTGACATATTCTGTCGTTACGTAACGACGGATTTAACGATATGATACAATAAAATTTAAGTAACAACCAAAACAAACACCGTGTATAAAGTAACAATACGATGCGATACAATTGGCAACGACCATCCAAACAAGCTGTAAGTGGCAACATAGTGAAATAAATCTCCAAAATCACAAAGTCTACTAATGTGTGTGCCAAGACCTGGTGTCACAAGTGTATGGGCAACTAGTAAAATATACAAAACTCTAACTACTATCTGAATATAAAATAGACAGAACAAAAATATAAAAGAGAGACTCTAGGGGCTGCAGAACGGCTCAGGAAGCAACTCACCACTAGGCCTAGGGATATCTGGGATGCGCGCCTGTAGGACCACCTCAGATCTTGCACAGCTAGTGCAGAAGTAATGACGAGGGATCGACTTCGACACTTACTATGGGCTATTAATATGAAGATCCAAATAAATATGGGTTACATAAATAATAACAACAACTCATTAACAATCAGGAACAAATAATTCTTTCACGCATTTAATAATTCAAAATAAATTACTTTCTTTACAATTTGTAACCTTCCAAGCCACAACGTAATCTCAAGTATGAATGGGCACCAAGTATTATTAAGCACAATTTATGTCAAGGTCGTACGGCCCAATCCAAAATAATATGTACATGCCGAGGGTCAAACGGCACGAACCATAAATACATCTATCTACTGTCGAGGCGCCCGGACCGCTCCACAAAAAGAGGGGATACTTTATAAGAATTTGACTTAAACGTTATTAAAGATTAATACACAAAATAATACAAATTCCATTGACGTTATTTCGCAATTCGTTTAACAAGTTCTAATATAATTTAGGCACTTTAGTTGACAAGTAGGGTGCAAAATTTCCAAGTAGTTCATGAATTGGGTCCTAAAACTACCCGGGCGTAAGTATAATTAGTAGCTATGCACGGACTCTCGTCACCTTGTACATATGTATCCCCCACAATTATAAGCAAACATTATCACCTATGGAATAAATTCCCTCTTATAAGGTTAGACAATAGACTTACCTCATTTCAAAGCTCACTTTCCGCCCTCAAATTCACTCTAAAGCCAACAATCCAAAACTATTCAAATGTTATACAAATTAATCAATACATGTTTATAAGTTCATATTTTACCTATTAGAGTGATTATCTAACCCCAATTGGAAGATGCTAAAATCCATCCTGGGCCCACGTGTCCCGATTCCAGAATTTTTTGAAGAAAGTCATTACTCATAACCTTAAAAACACAAGTATATAATTTTTATCCCACTCCATAACCATTTTTGTGGTTAAATCCCGTTTCTTAGCAACACCTAGGTTTTTTAACCTAAACCCATAATTTTCAAAAATTTACATGTTAAAATATATCCATAATCTATGTTTACATTGGGTAGGAATTACTTACCTTTAATAGCTAGTTTGAATCCCCCCCCCCCCTCTTTGAAGCTCCAAAAATCGCATTAAGTGAAATCAAAATGTTTGAGTCCCGACTTAAATGAAGTCTCTGTCCATCAGATTTTTCGCACCTGCGGTCGCTGGGCCGCATTTGCGGTGCCGCTTGTACGGCACTAGGCCCGCTTATGGGGAACTCCACAGGCCCAGTGTAGGCAGCATCTGCGGACAGGTTCCGCTTTTGTGGTCTCGCTTCTGCGGCTCCTCAACGAAGAAGTGTGGTCGCTTCTGCGTCCAACCCTTCGCTTATGCAGACCACTAACCAAGGCTCCAAAGCCGTTTCTGTGGCAAAAAGGAAGCATCTATGGGCTCGCACATGCGGTCAAAAGCTCGCAGGTGCGGGCATGCCAAAACTGGTGCACCAATAGCCTTTTTTGAGTCTTAACTTAATCCGCCCAACGTCCGAATGGCGTATAGAGCCCCCAAGGCCCCATCCAAACATACCGGCAAGTTTGAAATCATAAAAAAGGGTCACTCGCACCCTCGGAACGCACAAAACAACATCAAAACTAAGAATCACACCTCAAATCAAATTTAATCAACTTATGTACTTCAAGTTCTTCCAACTTACTCCAAACGCGCCGAAACGTACTTAGACTACTTGGAATAATAATAAATTTTGCGTGCAAGTCTTAAATCACCATACAAAACTATTCCCGGTCTCAGAATCCCAATTGGACAACACTAAATCCTGCTTCAAACCAAATTTAAAGAACATAAAAACCTTCATTATGCCATCTATCAACATTAAGCGCCAAAACGCTCCCATGTCATCCAAAACCTGATCCGAACGTACGCCCAAGTCTGAAATCACCATACAAACCTATTGGAACCATCAAATTTAGATTCCAATATTATTTACTAAAAATGTTGACCAAAGTCAAACTTAACCCTTTTTGCCAACCTTTAGGAACCAAGTGTTCCAATTTCAACCCGAACCCTTCCAAACCTCGAACTAATTATCCCCACACGTTGTAAAACGGCAAAAGCACATACGTGGATTCTTGTTTAGGGAAACGAGGATCTAGAAGGCAAAGCGAACAGTCGGGTCCTTATATGCTCCACCTCTTAAACAAACGTTCATCCTCGAACGAGTCTAGAATCATACATGGGGTGCTGAATAAGTGTGGATATCTGCTCCGCATGTCCTCCTCGGCCTCCCTAGGCGCATCCTCGACTGGTTGGACCTTCCACTGAAACATTACGGCATATATATTCAATGGAAATTGACTCCTCCTTATAACCCGGGCTTTCATCTAACTGAATCGTGTTGAAATCTAACACGTGTGACCTATCGGTATGATACCTCCAGAGCATGGACCCATGAAAAATCGGGTGAACTCCCGATAGAATGGGAGGCAAAGCAAGCTCATAAACAACCTCCACAACACGTCTCAACGTCTCGAATGGAACTATAAACCTTGGGCTCAACTTTCCCGTCTTCCCGAACCTCATGACCCCCTTCATCAGCGAGACTTTCAAGAGAACTTTCTCGCTCACATAAATGATAAATCACGCGCCTTCTGATCCGCGTAACTTCTTTCTAGACTGTATTGTACGAAGCCGCTTCTGGATCAGCTTTACCTTTTCCAAGGCATCATTCACCAATTCAGTACCATGCAACTTAGCCTCGCTGGGATGAAACAATCCGATGGTATAACGACATCGCCGATCGTATACGACCTCAAATGGATCCATCTCGATGTTGGGCTGATAACTCTTGTTATAAGCAAACTTGGCCAAAGGCAAGAAATGATACATCTGCCTTCCGAAGTGAATCACACATGCTTTGAGCATATCGTCCAAGATCTGAGTTGTCTGCTCTGACTGCTCGTCGGTCTACGAATGAAAGGCTGTATTGAGCTCTACACGGGTCTCCAACTCACTCTGTACTGCTCTCTAGAAATGCGAAGTAAACTTGGGGCCTCTATATGATATAATGGAAACAGGTACACCATGCAACCGAACAGTCTCCTGAATATAAATCAGGGCCAACCTCTGAGGAGTACGTGGTCACAATCAGAATGAAATGTGCCGACTTGGTCAACCTGTCGACAATGACCCAAACTACATCAAACTTCCGCAAAGTCCGCGACAACCCAACAACGAAGTCCAAAGTAATGCTCTCCCATTTCCACTCAGGTATAGTCATTTGCTGAAGTAGACTGCATGGCCTTCGATGCTCATACTTAACCTGGTGACAATTTAGACATCTCGCAACATACTTCATTATGTCCTTCTTCATCCGCCGCCACGAATAATGTTGCCTTAGGTCATGATACATCTTCGTAGCACCTGGATGAATGGAATACCTAGAACTGTTTGCCTTCACTAGCATCTTCTCTCTCAAGCCATCAACGTCAGGGACACATAGGCGACCCTAGAGTCTCAAAACATCATCCTCACCGATGGTAACCTCCTTGGAATCGCCCTCTAGTACTTTCTCTCCGAGAACCAATAAGTGCGGATGATCAAACCGTCGAGCTTTGATCTGCTCAAACAGTGAAGACTGGGCAACGACGCATGCAAGAACTCGGCTGAGCTATGAAATATCAAACCTCACAAGTCTATTAGCCAACGATTGAATGTCCAAAGCTAGTGTCTTCTTTTGCCTCTCATTTTATTACATGTAGATATTTTATTGTAAAATAATTTTAAAACTCCAACTTGAAAATATTCACCAACTTGAATATGTAATTTTCTTATTATTATTAATAATATTTTTGTTTTTTTAGTTTAGCTAATTTAATTTTTTCTTATTTTTTAGTTTTTAATTTTAAAATAACTTTATAACTCCAACTTGAAACTACTCCCCTATGTTGAATGAGTATGATTTTATATTATATTTCATATTTTTTTTAATATAGTTAATTATAAGATATCTATGTTTATTAATTCATAACTAATTATAGCGATAGAGAAGAAGGCTCGCGACCTGGATCAAGTGAGGTGCATCAAAGATGAGCACGGTCGAGTATTGATGGAAGAGGCCCAAATTAGGCAAAGATGGCAGTCATACTTTCATAAACTTCTAAATGAAGAAGGGGATTGTAACATCGTGTTAGGGCAATTGAGGCACTCCGAAAGTCATCGAGACTTTAGGTATTGTAGGCGCATTATGGTTGAGGAGGTCGTGGGTGAGATGGGTAAGATGAATCGGGGCAAAGCGACTGGACCAGACGAGATTCCAGTAGAGTTTTGGAGATTTGCGGATAGGGCAGGCTTTGAGTGGCTGACCGGGTTGTTTAATGTTATCTTCAAGACAAAGAGGATGCCTGATGAGTGGTGGTGGAGTATAATGGTTCCGGTGTACAAGAACAAATGGGATATCCATAATTGTAACAACTATAGGGGTATCAAGATACTAAGTCATACCATGAAAGTTTGGGAGAGGGTGGTGGAAGGGAGGATAAGGAGGGCAGTGTCTATGTCACAAAACCAGTTCGGGTTCATGCCGGGTCGTTCTACTACAAAAGCTATCCACCTTATTAGGAGGTTGGTGGAACTATACAAGGATAGGAAGAGGAATTTTTATATGATGTTTATTGACCTAGAGAAGGCAAATGACAAGGTCCCTAGGGACGTCCTTTGGAGAGGTTTGGAGGTGAAAGGTGTGCCGGTGGCTTAAATCAGGGCGATAAAGGATATGTATGATGGAGCAATAACTCAGGTTAGGAATGTGGGAGGTGACTCAGGGCCTTTTTCGGTGGTTATGCCGTTACACCAAGGATTTGCGCTTAGCCCATTCTTATTTGCTCTAGCAATGGACGTACTTACACACCATATCCAAGGAGAAATGCCATGGTGTATGTTGTTCGCTCATGATATAGTTCTGATTGATGAGATGTGAGGCGACGTTAATGGGAGACTAGAGGTATGGAGGCAGGCCTTGGAGTCTAAAGGTTTCAAGTTGAGTATGACTAAGACAGAATATGTGGAATGTAATTTCAGCGACGTGACGAGGGAAGCGGGTGTGGAAGTCAGGCTTGACTCAAAGGTCATCCTCAAGAGAGAAAGTTTTAAGTATTTAGGGTCAATTATCCATGGAGATGGGGAGATCGATGGGGATGTTACGCACCGTATTGGGGTGGGTGGGGTGGATGAAATGGATGTTAGCGTATGGAGTCCTGTGTGACAATAATGTGCCACCGAAACTCAAAGGTAAGTTCTATAAAGCGGTGGTTAGACCAATCATGTTGTATGGAGCTGAGTGTTGGCCAATTAAGAATTGACATATCCAGAAGATGAAAGTAGCAGAAATGAGGATGTTGAGATGGAGGTGTGAACATACTAGGCTGGATAAGATTCGGAATGAAGATATTCGGGAGAGGGTGGGCGTGGCTCCCGTGGATGAAAAGATGCGGGAAACGCGACTTATATGGTTCGGACACGTGCGTAGGAGAAGCCTAGATGCACCGGTTAGGAGGTGTGAGCGGATGACTTTGTCAGGTACGAGAAGAGGCAGATGGTGGCGTAAGAGGTATTGGGGCGAGGTGATCAGGCAGGACATGGCGCGACTTCAGATTTCCGAGGACATGGCTCTTGATAGGAACATGTTGAGGTCGAGCATTAGGGTGGTAGGCTAGCGGGTAGTCGAGAATTCTTCTCTCTTTGTACCGGGTAGTCTGATAGAGTTTCGTTTAGGTTTGTTAGCGGTCCATGTTGTGGTCATATTGTTATTTTGCATAGTTTTGTGTTATTGTCCTTTCACTTATTCGTTGTTGTTATTTTCTTTCTGGCATCGTTTGTTGTTACATGCCTTTTCTCTTATTTCTCTTCTGTTATTATTGTCTATCCTGTTGAGCCGAGAGTCTCCCGAAAGCAGCCTCTCTACCCTTTTCGGGGTAGGGGTAGTACACTCTATTCTCCCCAGACTCAACTAATGAGATTTTACTGGATATGTTGTTGTTGTTGTTGTATGTTTATTAATTCAAATATGGTAACCAATTAATTAAAATTTAAAAAGATTTTTTTAGTTAAAAAGATAGTTTATTTTGTCTTAATAATGCCACTGAAATTTTTATGGTGATGCCACTCGTCATTATAATATGTTTTTGCCTCTTCTTTTAATATATATAAATTTTTAAATATTCAAACTTTATTGCCAGGAACTTTTAATAAATAAATATTTCAGTTCATACAAAAAGTTAGGTATTACCTAGAAGAAAGGATTAGATAAAGTTAACAATAATTTCTTCCCTTATTCATTGGGAATTTTAATTTCGTAACTTCAATGTAAACAGAATTTAATTTAGTTGTTCTCCACAAATTCCTTTTCTGGTGAGCAAACCACGCGCTATACGTAACGTGGTCAAAGCGAAATATATCCTAGATTAGTTACTACGTGGAAAATTACCGTCCAAAATATTTACCCCATCATTATTAAATACTCCATAACAGTGTTTTAAAAGGCGAGAGCGTGAGACGGGGCGGCGAGGCGTAAGTCTTGAGACATTGGGCGTAAGTCTCACGGATTTTTAAATTTTATTAATTTTAAGAATTGTAAGATAGTATAAAATAAAAAAATAATTATAAATATTACATTAAAAACACAAAATTAAAAAAACAATCTATTTGAAATATTTATAAATTATAATTCAACTATGAATAATACGCAAAGTATAACATATATATCATAATATGCAAATCAGCTGCAACGTCGTTACAACTCAAACATAAAAAATAATGTATTCGATACAAAATTTTATTTGTATCTCTTAAGGAGTAATGAATTTCGAAAGAATTTTGATATTATAATTTGATAATTTTCTTAAAATACGCTTTTTATTTAATATGCTTTCTATTTGAAAGAGAATTTTTATAAAAATATAATCCACAATTTAAATATGATTCTCTTGCATCATTTATTTTTAAATTTCAACAAATTAATAAAGTGACACATAATTCATCATACAATACCATGATAACTAATTATTTGTAAATAGTTACTAGTTAATACTAAGTTATTCAATTAATAAATATCGTATCTCGTAAACGTGAAGAAAAAAAATATTTAGAAAATAATTATATAAAAAATTATGGATTATTATATAGTAAAGAAATAACAAAAGTTAATAAATAAATACTTTTTAAATGAAAGATTTATTTAAAATTAGCTATCATAGCAGTCTTAGTGGATAACGTGCAATAATTTTTATTTTAATTATGACATAAAATACTCTCAACTTAATGATTTATAATTAAGAGAAAAGTAATTTTGAATTGTCAATAATTTATTAAGAAAATTTGAGGATTACCAAGGTTAGTTACATATAATTGCATAAAGTTCTATTAGACGAGCCTAGTACGCTAGGCGTTAGGTGTGTCCGGACGTAAGCCCCAATAGCCGAAGCGTAAGTCTCACGAAATTAAACCCCATATATAAATCTAGGGACATTTTACGAGTGCTCCGCCCTAAGGCGAATCCCGAACAAGTTCGAATTCTGCCTTTAAAATAGAGGTCCATAATATCATAAGTAAAAAGTAACCGCAATTAAAAGTAAGAGAAACAGCAGGGAATCCACTCGCTCACTAAAAAAAAAATAGCGCGTGAAGATAAAGAGGTATCCTCGCATCACTTCCCACAATGGGCCAAGAGTGAGAAGCAGCAATACATTGCTTTTATGATTTATCCCTTTTATTATTCATTCATTTTCCACTAGTCTTATTCACACTGTCACTCTCACAAAGCAGTACTCAGTCTTCCTCTCTTTCCTCTTTAACCTCCTTTTTCTTCTCAACTTCCAGCTTCTCCACTCACTCTTTTCTCACTCTATAATCTCTGCTAAATATTTCATCTATGGCTACCCTTATGTCTCACTGTTGTTGTTTCAACCTCTGAAAATTGCATTCAGGTTGTTTACTAGAAGAAGAGAGAAAACAAGTATTGACGTTTTGGGTTTTCTTTTTCCTCGTAAAATGGAGAGAAAACAAGGGTTCTTCTCGGCGTTAAAGGAAGAAGTGGTGCGTGGGTTATCTCCGGGGAGGTCAAGAGCGAAGAGTCCGGCAAGAAGCGCGTCGCCCATTACGAGTTTGCTACGGAGGAAGAAGAATACGAATAATAGCAGTAGTAGTAGTCATTACGTGGCGAATTCTGAGGCGTTGATCTCGAGATCAGGGAGCTTAAGGCCGTTAGGGGAGACGTTAACGCCGTTAATGGAAGGTCCGGATCCGGACGGCGGAGAAGTCGGGGATTCAAAGCGGGTCGGGTCGGGTTTAGGACATTGGATGAAAGGGCAGCTTTCTAGGACTCCCTCGGTGGCGTCGAGTGCGTACGCTAAGAGGTCTGATCTGAGATTGTTGCTTGGTGTCATGGGTGCTCCTCTCGCCCCGGTGCACGTTAGCACCAGTGACCCCATGCCTCATCTTAGCATCAAAGATACACCCATCGTAAGTCTTATTTTAAAAAAAATAATCCTTTTTCGTGATTATCCTTCTCTTCTATACGTCATTTTGATTTTTAGTTAGCTGAGCTGAAATTATTAGGTGGACTTGTTCCCTTTTCTTTGTTGTAATTTCTATTTTAAGAAGTTAGTTAGTAGTGATGTACTAACTGGTCCCTCTTGAATATATGATTTTAAGTCGATGTTTACTTAATTATGACCGATACAACTACTTTGATGCTGTTTAATTGCTGTAGTATTTTAAGTTTACTGGTCATATGACCCATTGGTTTCACATGGCAAGCAATGGGGTGATGTGTTAACGGGTCCCTTTTGGTTGCACATTCTAGTTGTTTAGTTTTCAAATGTAAAGAGATAGCTAACGAATTTTGTGTTAAGTGGAGTATGTGTTTACTGTTTTTCTACCCTTTCTATTTTCTTAAGGAATATTTATTTAAGTGTAGAAGGTGTAGAAGAGGGTCTAATTTCTTTGTGACTGTTTGTTTGAGTTACTCACTAATTATTGTGCTGAAAACTTGGCTGATCCTCTTTGTTGTAATTTTGCAGGAAACTTCATCAGCGCAGTATATATTGCAGCAATATACTGCTGCATCAGGAGGGCAAAAGCTCCAGAGTTCAATCAAGAATGCTTATGCCATGGGGAAACTGAAGATGTTAGCTTCTGAATTTGAAACCCCAACAAAGGTGGTTAAGAATAGGAATTCTGCTAGAGCTGCTGAGTCAGGTGGATTTGTCCTCTGGCAAATGAATCCCGACATGTGGTACGTGGAGCTTGCTGTTGGTGGAAGCAAGGTTCATGCCGGCTGCAATGGCAAGCTTGTCTGGAGACATACACCTTGGCTTGGAGCTCATACTGCCAAAGGGCCTGTTCGGCCACTGCGACGAGCACTTCAGGTGAAAACATGTCCAATATTATACTTCACAATGTAGCCTTGGATTTTGGAATTTTACTTTTTTACTGCAAGATTTCCTCTTTACCTAGTCTCAGAATTGGATCTTACTGTTTACAGGGTCTTGATCCAAGATCTACTGCTAGTATGTTCGCTAACGCAAGATGCATTGGAGAGAAGAAGATCAATGGGGAGGACTGCTTCATTCTGAAGCTCTGTGCTGATCCTCACACGTTGAAGGCCAGAAGTGAAGGACCAGCGGAGATCATAAGGCACGTCTTGTTTGGCTACTTCAGCCAGAAGACCGGCCTTCTTGTTCACATTGAGGATTCACATCTCACCAGGATCCAATCTAACGGAGGAGATGCAGTTTACTGGGAGACAACTATCAACTCATTCTTAGATGATTACCGCCCTGTTGAAGGAATCATGATTGCCCACTCTGGGCGTTCTGTAGTCACACTCTTCCGTTTTGGGGAGATGGCTATGAGTCATTCAAAAACTAGGATGGAAGAGGCTTGGACAATAGAAGAGGTTGCGTTTAATGTCCCAGGATTATCGATGGACTGCTTTATCCCACCAGCTGATCTCAGATCAGGATCTATAAGCGAAGCCTGTGAGCTCCCTCAAGATGAAAGGGGAAAAAGTGCAATTTCACTTGCCCATCACCGCGCCAAGGTTGCAGCCCTGGAGAAAACTCATGATGGCAGCATGGATAACATGGTGTGGAAGGTGGAAATCTAACCTACTAGGAACAAACGCTGGTCAATTGTTTATATGGAAAGAGGGGTCTCTGATTGACTAACACACTAGAAGTTACTTAGATGCTAATTAATTGAGTCATAAATAGTTGGTTGCGTACATCTTTATCTGTAAATAGAGCATAATGATTCCCAGGTTCTTCCTGAGCCTGGACGAATTTTTATACTCTTGAAAACAGAATCCAACTGAAGCGTTGGAGCTCAATTTTCCTGGTGACGAATGGAGCAACTGGAGGTTAATTTTTAGTTTACCTTCCATAAATCTAGGTCGGGAAACTTTGCCATGAGCCGAGTCATTGACTATTTTAGGTGATCATAGTTTTTTCTCTCAGCCTACTGTATATGGCTGTGGTAGTTATAGCACTGCTAGATTGGATTGACAGCAGTCTTAGTTTTTTTCATTTTTATCACTTTCATATGACATGTTCCTTTTCTTCTTTTAGTTTTGGAAGTTGTTTGTTTGTGTGTCAGGAGAATGGGATTTCTCCGGAGTTTAGGGTAAAGTCAAAGTAGTTAAGGTAAGCAGATAAAGAAAGTTGTAAATTTGTTTGAATCTGCTGTTAACCAGATTGGATCTTGTTTGTTGGTTTCAGATACTACTCTCAGTATTTTGTTGGTTTGGTAAATACAGCCAAGAAAATAAAAACAGAATCTTTGCCCATCTGGTGTGGAATACCTGCGGATGCAGAGATAAGCATCTCTCAGTTAATCCCTTTTGGTTTTATCTGAAATCATGTACTTTCTTCATGACATAATGCTGATGCCTTGCACTTGTATGCCTATAAATTGTTTTTGGGAAGTTGGTTTCTGATTCTTTTGAAAGAAGACCATCTTGGGTAGCAGGAGTTCCAGCATTTAGACACTAAAAGGCAGCTTGGTGCACAAAGCTTCTGATACACGTGGGGTTTGGAGAAGGGCTAGATCACGTTCGGTCTATTATATGCAGCTTTTTTTTAATGGCTGAAACTCGTGACTTTTTGAATTAAAAAAATTGAATGGCAAAACAGAAAAAAGAAAGAAAGGAAGAAAGTAAAAGATGCCAAGAGGTGTTGATAGGTCTTTGGTAAAGATGAGCTTGCATTCGCATGAGAGAGACAGGGTAAAAAACAGAACTTTACCAACCCATGTGATATCCTCATCACTTCCCACCTATGTTTTCCTTTTCTCCTAGTACTGGAGTATTATCTTCTCCTTTGTTCAGGTGCTTTGTTCCCCCATAGTAACACCCTTCCTTTTTTTTACAGATAAGCCATGCCCCCCTTCACCTGCCATTTTCACTTTCATCAACTTCGATGTTGTAGTTTTTTTTTCCATGCTAGCTAGCTAGCTGTCTATGGGGGGAAGTTTCTTCCTCATGATGATGTTCTCCACTTTTTCAACTTTTCTACAGCAAGTGATCCTCCAAGTAATGTCACTCTCACTCTTAAAGAACAAATCGACGAACCGATCTAATGCTATGCACTAATCTTCTCAAACCCGTGATGATTTGCTAATTTGACATTCAAGAGTATTGATTGATATCGTACTGTACTTGTCTCGCTAGAATTATTTGTCCTTGAATCTACGTTACCAATGTGGTACACAAATATCTTTCCTATTGGTTTCAGCTCCATGGATCCTATGACACTGATGCAGAAAATTAAATGGAATCTTGATATCATGCAATTGCTACTCATAGGAGTCATTTATTTGGTAGTGAGCTAGCACAATCACCTACTAATTAATATAAAATGGTTCAATCATAGAGTGGTCCAATTCACATTCAGTAGCCTCAGTAACAACCATTGCATGATTGGGAGGGAAGATCTAAACCACTTGCATTCATATGGGACTTGGGAAAGGAAAGATTTTATCTTTACTTCTTTATTTTTCCTTAAGCATTCAGTATTCAAAACTACTAGTATTTCGGTTAATGCGCTCGCGTTGAATAGACCTCATCAAAGAGGAAGCACTTCCTATCAAAAGTTCTTTATGGAAAAGGCTTGAAATTCGAATGTAAGATCTCTAGTTAATGATGAGGGGATCCACAGTGCCTTCCTACTGAAATTTCTCCATTTTAGAGATTGAATCAAGTGCAAAACCACTAGTTCATGGTGAAGCAAATTCATCACAGTCCGAAAATAGTTTATTCCTTGCACTAAATTGGGTGCGGTCAAAGGCTATTCAATTCACTGGACCCATCAAAGTCAATATCCATAATGGTCTTTGTTTTCACACTGTATCTGAATGAATTTCTTCTTCCTCTCCTTTGTCCTGTTGTGCTTATTTGTTTTGTGTATCCCAATTTATAAAAGTATTATTTTGCAAGATTTTTTTTTGAGTGTTGTAGCAGAATTAAATGTTGATGCTTCGCAGGATTCTAGCACAAATATGGGGAGGGACACCTTACTATTCATTCTTTTATGATTTAAACGGTAAGCCCCATCTTCTCGTCCTTTCCTAGGATAGCAGTGTTAGATTCCAATGTTAATTTACAACCATAGTCTGTACTATACCTATTATTTTGTACAGTTGCTATATTGTGGATTCATGTGCCAATCTAGGTCTAGGTAACGGTCAAGACACTGTTTAAACTCAAATTCCCAACACTATTCTTTATGTGTAAATTGTAATATGTTACAACCAAGAAACAATCACGTCAACAGCCCTCATTAATCCTAAACCCCAATTCTCGTAGTCTTTTTCGTTTGAATTATTATTTCTTCAATTTTTGTTTGGATAGAGGTGGACCCTAGAATAGTTTTTTTAAAGGATAGAAAGTTCATTGTTTGGAGGTGTACATCGACCAGGTTAATACGACTTTTATTAAAATCAAACAAAACTAACTATTTCGGTTTGAATTGGTTCCGTTTTATCCGTGTTTTCGGATTTTTTTGGTTATATGAATATTATTCGAATCTTATTTTGTTAGAGTTTTGGTAAGCAAAATACATTATTACTAAAATATTGAAGAAAACTAACAAACATATGATCTATAAAAATATTCTTATGAGAGAATTGTCTTAGTAACACATGGTAGTTATTTTCTTAGTCATCTAACTTTTTCATTGATGTTCACTTTCAAGATTAATTGTATTTAGTAATTAAATATAATTATAAATGTGAAACCATATTCTATTTAATTTTGAATTGGAAAGAGATATAACAATTTAATAGATTTTGACATATGAATATGGAAGAACAAGGAGATAGACGTATTTTAATAATACTTGATAAGAAAGTGATGGGACAACTCATTATTTAAGGTAAATAAAAACGAAGCACTTCATATTTATATTAAATATTACATCCTATAAGAGAATCTCAAATATTTTTATTTTAAAAAAAATAATCCTATATAAGGTCTTAAAAGTATATATAAAAAATTATATATTTATATGTTAGTCTGGTTTGAATTTTTTTTTACTCAATACCAAACTAAATAAAATAAAACATAATCAATTTAGTGAAATTTTCTAGTTCGGTTTTAACATCCGTAGGTTAGAGTTGCAAATTATGATGTCACTCCAAATTTTAATGTTCCGTGTTAGAAGTGACATTATACGATAAAAAACAAACAAAAGTTCCATTAATGTAGTTAATCAACTCAATTTAATTTTCTAATAGTATCACAGATCTCAACAAGGCTCGTATTTAACAAGGTTTGGACTTGTGTAGTATAACTCATGTAATGTTGTTATACTAGGAAGATGTTAGTAACTATTGTCGGTGGAGAGTAAAGATGGGAGCAAATTTTTAGTACAATTCTTTTTTTATCGTCCTTGAGTTTGTTCACTTGTTGTAATAGTGACGAAGAAAAGAAGAATGTACAAGCAAAACGTGGCGTTTCTCATTTAGCATAACAGTAAACAAATGAGCCTCAAAGAAAAGAAATAAATGCTTATAGAAGAGGAGAAGGAGAAACTCTCGTTTGAGCAAGTTTCGAGATCACACACACATTGACTATTCACTTTTCAAATCTTTCATCTCTTTGGTTTATTCTATTTATAGGTGTTATAAGGGGCCGGGCCGGACCGGACCGGATTGGGGTTGAGGAAAAGGGCACTGGCCGGGCGGTTTCGGTTATTTTTTATCGGATTTACAAGTTTCGAACTTTTCGGTGCAAAAATTAATCGGAACGATTCCGGTCTAATGGGTCGGGCCAGACCGTTTTTTTATTTATTTATTTTTATTTTGTATTTTGTATAACAATAGTCAACTTTATAAAATAAGATAAAATCAAAAAATAGCCACTGAACCGGTTCCCACGTGATTTGATAATAACGGGTCTACCGGGCCAGTTAACCGGTACCAAAAGACTACCCGGCATAATCCGATCCCCTTCCACCCCAGTCATGCCCGGCCCCTTACCGCCGGTCTGGTCAGAGCTAAAACCGGTCTGGACCGGTTCGAAATCGGGCCAGCCCGGCCCGTTTAACAACTATAATTCTATTGCACCAAACAAGCTGAGTTCTGGGAAGTGGTTTCTAAAATATGAAAACGCGTAACATTTCTTTGTGACTACTATTACTACTATACTAGTTTGTATTAACACTGTCGGTGAATGTCCTCCCTTCACCTAACGGCAAAGCCCCGGACGGATATATACAGTGGGTTTCTTTTCATTTGTATTAAAAAATTTATTTAATATGTAAAGAAATTTATTTCAAATTCAGTTATGTCACAAAATTTAAAACTCATACAGTTGAAACTATGGATCTGCCTCTAATTTCAAATTCTGTCGAAATCACTCTACAAAGAAAAAAACGAGAGTAAGTACTATGATCTATTTATCCTTGAGGAAATATTCGGAAAAACTTATAATAAGAACGATTTCTTCTTTAAATGGCGTTACAGTTATGCAGCACGAATCTAAATTAATTGAAATTTCGATACAAATACCAAACATAGGTAAGAAAAGAAACTAAGTATGCCCAATTGTTAAAAATCTGGAATATTGCCATTGCCGACATACTCTCTCATTTTCTTACTATATATATATATATATATATATATATATATATATATATATATATATATATATATATATATATATATATATAT
>ML280383.1:224546-269331 GCA_005239495.1 Nicotiana undulata
ATAGAATATATATATATATATATTCTATTAAGATGGAAGCACATTAATTGTAGGGGGTTAACCTATGGTAGGGGACTGAGAGACCATACTCTTTTGAGTGTGAGACTAGTAGAGAGTTTGAGCCTCCCAATGAAGAAAGTAGAGCAGCATTTATTTCAAAGGGTTTCGCTCATTCTGATAATACTTCAACTTTTCCCATGTGTCTGTCCACGTGCATTTCTACCTTGGGTAAACCAAGTATTTATTTTTGCTTTCCTCACTATATGACTTACCTTCTTCTATGCAAATGCAGCAAGATATCACCACTACTCAAAATTCACTTATAAAACAGAACTTGATTTCTCCTTGTTGTTGAAGTTATTTGCATTCACACAACGAGGAAGGAGAGGCTATAACGCAATAGTAACAATCATTGTTCGTATTACAAGGTCATGAGTTCAAATCCGAAAAATAATCTCGTGCAATATAAGTTAACACTACGTGTATAATAAACCAAATATGATTTTATCATTTTTTAGATTTTGCGCATAACAAAAAATTAGTGCACACAGCTACTCCCTTCGGTCCACAATAAGTGATATTTTAGTTGTTTTCACACAGATTAATAAACAATGAAATTGACAATATTAATCTTTATTATCTCTTCACGTAAACACTCCTAACAAATATTCCAACACTATTTACTCTGAGACAATGCAAGAAAAAAATATATTTAATTTATTCTTAAAATCTGAAAAAATTACTTATTTTGGATCACAGAAGAAAGCTACAAAATCACTTATTGTGGACGGGAGGGAGTATCATCTTATTCATTCAAAAGTAATCATGTCAAACTAAATTTTTGGCTCATAGCCTTGCAAACAGTCACTCCGGAGTTTCTGAAAAATAGGAGCAAAGGGTAGACCAAGGATGACAAAAAGAGTAGAAAATGGTAGAAATAAAACATAATAAGGCATGTTTTTTACTAAATTTTTTTCATTTAGGTCACCTGACTAATTGGCAAACGTTCAACGTTCAACGGTCAACAGTTAGAAATTTGCCTCATAGGGTAAAACCTATTAACTGGAAGTGTTGCCCATTGAACAGATGACCTGTCCCAAAGGTCAAAAGTTCAAGATCAGCTCCTTTCAATATATAAAAATTGTGATCTTCACCCCAAAAAGAGTAAGGTAGATTGTAATTGGGCTTTTTCAGATGGGTGGCTATTTGGGTTAATTCTTCAACATTGAATCAACCCAATTCCAACGGTCTTAAGTGAGCTACGAAATGGGCTGGATAAACAAGTCGCCACGATATGTGAAGCCTAGCAAAGAAGGCTTAGCAAAGGCTCCTTTTTCAAACCCAGCCCATGCAAAATGAATTTAAACGCGCCTAGAGCCCTGGACAATGGATATCGTCTGGTCGAAGATCACTATGCCTGCAGTTTTCACTTTTCAGTAAAGAAAATTTACTCTTTGCAGAGCAGGGAATTACTAAGGTGAATATCACAAAGGCAGGCAGACAAACGATTTGCCAATGCCTTCATTTAAAGCATTTCAACGACTGATCAACCATTTCACTGCAAGGCACAATTGCATTGTTGCTTTTTCAAAATTTTCCCTTCATTTCCCCAACATTCTTGAACTTTGGCATAAACTAAAATGACATAATTAATTTAGAAACGGTGCCAAAGATCTGTGTTGCCCAGTTCCATAAGATTTATCATAGGATTTATGTTATATTAATGGATAGAGTAAATAATTTTTTGCATTGACATGTTGCAGAAGGTCACTAATTGCCTTATTTCTTGATTAAATCGATGTAGGACGAGTAAACAAGAAAAAACAACCAGGTGAAAAGAATGTGAAATAGTTTATCAGAGAAAGTTTGCTCTCAGCTAAGCCTGAACAGAGAAAATCTTAAGGAGTGAATTGTTTTTAACTACTAGATTACTTTACAATGGGCTTATTTATAGGCCACATCTAATACTAAAGCCTTCTCATTATTGAAATCAAATACAATTAAGAGGGAACTACATTATATACCCACAAAAATCAAAATATTTACCCGCTTTTACTTATTTTGAAAATAATTACAATATCCATCTACTCCACCCATATTAATTACCCGACATACCTATATTTCTTCCTATATAATTTTATAGTTAAAGTTGGCTTATATGTTCCCCTGTTTTTCTCCTTATTTCTCTTTCTTCCTTTTACAACATCAATTCATTTTCTCTTCATATTCTTCCGACAATAGCAATCCTTTTATTCTTAAATTCTCTCTTCTATATATCATTGGCACGAAATTTAAATAGGAAAAAGTTTTCGGTGAGTCTCTATCCATTATTCAATAGAGAAATAGTACAAAGTAGTGGATCCAATTTCAAATCTAAAGTTGATAATTGGAACTTTATGTGTATGAATTCAAATTTTTAGATCTGAATTTTTGGTGTGTGCTTGAAACGTTTTATTATTGAAATTCATTTGTGTTGTTCTTTAACATTTGGATTATAGTGTTAATGTTGGTTTTCACATATTTATTATTGAAAGGGTTAAATGCACAGTTGAAGAGCCTTGAAGGTTGAAACTCATAAATTGGGTATTGTTGAGTTTGTGTAGTTTTGGTCCAATTTTGTCTAGGTTGATTTATAACATTATACTATAATATAATGTTATAACTTATAGTATATAATATAATATAATATAATAGTATAATATTGAATGAAGAACACAAGATATTATTTTGATATATTGTAGAACTATATACCCTATTGGTATAATTTTATGTCATATTGATATCATATGGTAGTTGAAATATTTTTTGGTTGTTTTAGCTGTATTTTTAAGTGAATTCTATTCTGAAATGATTTATATGATCATGTTTTGGTGTGTTAGATTTTCTTGTACCTATGGACATAAATTTTGTGTATTATGTAATAGTTCTTATAGTTATATGCACTTGTTGGAACGACCCCGTACAACTATATACCCTATTAGTATAGTTATATACTATAATGGTATCATATGCCAGTTGAATCATTTTTTGGTTGTATCAGCTGCGTTTAATTGGTACACTATTTGATTTTTTTAATACTAGTAATATAGTACAATATCTTGAAATACTTTATTATATTAATATGTGGTACGCTATTTTCTTTTTTTTCTCTTTATGCATGTGTGTTACGTAATAGTAGTATAGTCATATAGTTGCCAGAAATTAACAAGTAAAAATGTATACCATGTTGGTATAGTTATACGCCATATTGGTATGGTAGTTTGAATATTTTTTGGTTGTTTTAGCTGCATTTTTAAGTGAATTCTATTGTGAAATGATTTATATGATCATGTTTGATGTGTTGGATTTTCTTGTACCTATGGACATAGATTTTGTGTATTATGTAATAGTTGTTATTGTTATATGCAGTTGTTGGAATGACCCCGTACAACAATATACCCTATTAGTATAGTTATATACTATGTTGGTATCATATGCTATTTATACTTTTATTTCATTTTCTAATATTTTATTATTATTTTTATTCTAACTAGTATATATGGAGATTTGGTTGTTGTAGATTATATTTTCTTGCTATATAACTAGTCGTACTGCTAATGGTAGAGTGTGAACTGATATTTGTAGGGAAGGAGATCAAATTTTAAAATAGAAATCACGTGTTGATTCTTAGAATCTGATTATGTAATTTATGATGCTCAACAGTAGTTAGTGTGATATTCAGTGAATTAGATCAAGTGACAACTGATATTATTTCAGTTTAATAATTGAATTTAAAAAATGAGAAAGAACAAAAAAACAAAAGGTATATTATACAAGTTATATATAAAAAGGGTAAACAAATATTTTCTATATCAATTATTTTTTCTTATGGTATAAAAATAATAATAAAAAATAGTGAAAACAGTAAATGAAATTGGATTATGAAGAGAAAATGAATATAAAAAAAGGAAGTTAAATGAAAGTAGAAAAGGAAAAATAATCTACCACTGAAGGACCTTGAAGCTTGAAACTCATAACTTGGTATGTTTGAGTTTTTAATTGTTTTGATCTGATCCTGCATGAGTTTGTTTGGAAAGTTGATTGGAGGTTGTAGCTAAAGTTTTAGTCAATTTGGTAGAGATTTTGTATTAGATTTTATACCCAATTTGGTAGAGGTTGTAGCTAAAGTTTTAGTCAATTGTATACCCAAATAGTATACAAATATACCATTTTGGTATATAATTCATTCCAACTATATACCCTATTAGTATAGCTATATACTATATTGGTATCATATGCTAGTTGAATCATTTTTTGGTTGTATTAGCTTCATTTAATTGGTACAATATTTGATTTTCTTTTAATAATAGTAATATAGTACAATATCTTGAAATACTTTATTATATTAATATGTGGTACACTATTTTTTTTATTTTTCTCTTTATGCATGTGTGTTATATAATAGTATAGCCATATAGTTGACGGAAATTAACCAGCAAAACTGTATACTATGTTGGTATAGTTATATGCCATATTGATATCATATGGTAGTCTGAACATTGTTGTTTTGGCTGCATTTTAAGTGAATTTTATTATGAAATTATTTATATGAACATGATTTGCAGTGCTGAAATTCTTATGTGCCGATGGACATAAATTATGTGTATCATGTAGTAGTTCTTATAGTTATAGGAAATTGTTGGAACAACCTCATACAACTATATACCCCTGTTAGTATACATAATGAGGAAGTTGTTTTGTGAATATTTAGCTTGCAATACGAGTATGTAATTTTCTCATACTTTTATTGCGTCCTTTTATGTTTTGGTACATTAGTATAGTCGAATATAGTTGTAGCAATAATCTAGAGAAATCATATGCTCTGATGGTATACTACCATATTGGTATCACATGGTACTAGAAGTCTTTTGTGCCACTTATACTTTTATTGTATTTTTTAATATTGTATTATCATTTTTATTCTAACTAGTATATATGGAGATTTGGTTGCTGTAAATTATATTTTCTTGCTCTATAACTAGTTGTATTACTGCTAATGGTAGAGTGTGTACTGATATTTGTAGGGAATGAGATCAAATTTTGCATGGCAATCACGTGTTGATTCTTATAATCTGATTATGTAATTTATGATGCTCAGCAGTAGTCAGTGTGATATTCAGTGAATTAGATCAAGTGACAACTGATATTATTTCAGTTTAATAATTGAATTTAAAAAATGAGAAAAAAAGGTATATTATACTAGTTATATTAAAAAAAAGGTGAAAAAATATTTACTATATCAGTTATATTTTCTTATTGTATAAAAAGAATAATAAAAGATAGTGAAAACAATAAATAAAATTTGATTATGAAGAGAAAAAGAATATAAAAAAAGAAGTTACATGAAATTAGAAAAGGAAAAAAGAAAAAAATAAGTAGAAAACAAGAAAAAAGAAAAGGAGAAAAGAAAGAAAAAAAGGAAAAAAAGAAAAGAAAAGAAACATAGAAATAAAAAAGAGAAATTTTCACCACAAAAACTACTATGGGTAGGAGATGTGATTAGTTTAACGGGTAGAAAAACAAATGGGTAAACAAGATTAAATAGTTTTATTTTTATGGGTAACTGTGTCATTCTCCCTACAATTAAAGCTAAGATCCACAAATCCTTTAAATAAAGATTATTGCAATACCAATCAACGAGGAGTCGATCTCTCCAAATCTCTATTGAAAATTCTCTAAATCATTGTATCTGATTCTCTAACTGATTTTACAACGTCACAATTTTTGATTATGGGCGTTCACTTTCAAATACTTTTAAAGCGATTTAATAGTCGTGAAAAAAACAAAATTAACATCGACCTTGAATAGATATTTCTGCAAGACATGAAGGTAAGAAATATATATATGGATGAGCTAATAGACATGAAGTGAGAAATATATATAGAATAAAACACGAATGGATGAAGAGGTTTAAATATAAAAACAACGGTCCGAAAATACAAAAAATGTCCAAAAGAATCCAAGGGAATGAGAAAAATAGGGCATCATCGTCGTCCTAAGCTAAAGAGATGGCAATTCATATATAGTGGCAAAAGTAGTTTTGATCAAAACATATAGTTCTAAATCAGCAAGCACAAGACCAAGCTTCCCATCATCATCTTTGAAAACCTCATTATCTCCACTCCACTCTGCATATTAGAAAATCCATCAAATTATAACATAACAAAATTAGCAACAATTTGCCAACTTCAACAATATTTTGCTTCTAAACAACTTCATGCTAAACACACATTATATGCTTTACTATCAATATTCACTAAAGGATGTAAATTATTTTTTAGTATATATTTAAGAAATTTTTTATCCTACTGTTCGTTTCATTTCTTTTCTCAGGTACAGAGACAAATAGATTTACTAATGCACTGTTACAAGCTTCTCATTTCTTTTACCAAAGATTACAAACTATCACTTGGAATATTATTCTTCTCCGTTTGAATTTAACTTATATACACCAACTAAAAATAATTTTGACCTATCAATATTAACATTTTTATAGCATACAACCTATCTTATTTCACATACTATAAAACTTTATTCACCTACTATGTGGGCGTTTGGACACAACAATAAATTCTGAAAAAATAAATTTTTTTTCAAGTGAAAACGGTATTTGAATATTAGAGTTGTGTTTGGACATATTTTCGATTATTTTTGAATTTTTGTGAGTGATCTAAGTGAAAATTACGAAAAACAGTTTTTGAGAGTTTTTTAAAATTTCAAATATATTTGAATTCTATCTCCAAGTGAAAATTGATTATGGCCAAACGCTGATTTCCAAACAAAAGTGATTTTTCGTACGGCCAAACGGGGTCATATATTTTCTTCTATATACTTGAGGAGTCAGGTCTAGTATAGTGATATTCAGGGTTGGGGGAGTCTGCAGAAAAAGCACGTGACATGTCCCTAGTGAATAATCATAAAATTTGGAAAACTCTGATGACTAATCAGAGACTAAAGCGTCGACAACGCTCACATGTTCCCCACCACACCTGATCCCACTAGGCCCAAATTCCAATATCGACAGTAGTATTGGGCTGGGCTTTCTCAGTTACACTATCCGAGAAACTAGTTCGTGTTAGAATACCTATACGGCTACACGAACTTTGACTATTATGCGCTCCATTTTAATTACACATTTAAGATTTATTTAGCTCCAAAACTGAAAACTCCTCATTTCTCTATCGTATGATCCATAATCTCCTAACAGATTTAAAATTAAAACATAAACTACTATTTCCTCCCCATTCACTTATCACTCTAATAATCTTTCGCATACACCTTAAGATAATAACATTATATAAAAAGAGTTTAATCAGATTACTTATTTTATTTTCTGATTTTATGTTATTATTATTAGTAGGGGAAGATATTAATCTCTTCCCATATTTATTACAGGAATATTGCAAAACACAAATGAAAATGAAAACAGAAAGATTAAGACAACGTAAATAAACAACAACAACAAAAAAAAAAGCCCATTTTGATTTCAACATGTGGAATTTGGGGAGAGTAGAGGTTGTTTCCAATATACCCTTCGTCGAGGAAGGGAGGAAGGGTAAGAAGAAGGAAGCAAGGAAAAAAGGGAAAAAGACAACGAGTGGAGTATAATAATGTAGTAAAGCTAGAAGTATGATCCAAGCTATAATGCTATGAAATCAGAAAATGAAAAAAAAATCAAGAGCCATTTTATTAACAGGATATATATAATGCAAGAGAAGAGCATATTTATATACTATAAACCAAGATTTGAGTGAAAAAAATACCTGATCAGTGGCTACGGATGGACCAGGAGAAAAAGCTGAAAGAGTACTCGGGGATGGAGCACCCATGGGAGGTGCTGGAGGACTCAATGCTCCCAATGGAGATGATGCCGGAGATGTGGCTACAGTCGTAGGTGCCACAGCCGGAGCTGAAGCTGGCGGAGTTGCAACTGGTGCAGGTGCTGCAGCTGGCGGCGGAGAGCTGGGAGGTGGCGTAGCAGGAGGTGGTGGGGTAGCCACAGGTGGAGGAGTAGCCGGTGGCGGAACGCTAACTGGTGGTGGAGCACTCACTGGAGGAGGAGTAGCTGCCGGTGGAGGTGTAGTTTGTGGCGGAGCTGATACAGATGGAGATGGTGAAGTTGATGTAGGTGGCGGAGATGAAACTGCCGGCGGTGGGGAAGATGCCGGAGGTGGTTGAGTTGGCGGAGGAGAACCAGTAGGTGCAGGAGTAGTAGGAGGAGATGGGGTAGTGGGTGTTGGTGGTGCTGGAGTGGAACTAGGTGACGTGGCCGGAGCTTGACCTCCAACGCCGGCGATTATAATGCAAATAAAACCGATCCAAATAGCATTTTTCCGATCCATTTTCTCAAAATGTTTAGTTATGGTTGCACACAATAACACTAGTTAGAAGAGAGAGAAATGTAGTCTGCGGCTATTAAAGAGAAGGAAGGGAAGGGTAATATATAGGGGTTGTTTGGGAGATGAGTAAAAGGGAGGAAAAGGAAAGTAGAAAGGTAGAAGGTCTTTCTACATCTTAGTACAGAAGTAAGTTGTGACTACCAAACAGATCTGTAGTTGGCGTTTGTTTGTACGATCTGACGGAGTTGGGTGTTAGGGACCCACTTGGATAATCATGTGATCTCCATTACTGCTTTCATAAATATTAAAGTACTAATCAAATGATGTTCTGTTGTTGTTTTAAAGGTAGCTAAAGTTTTTACTGTTCCGACGTTGAAGTTTAACATTAAAATATATATACCGTGGCATTAATAAATGATTCTATGAAATTACCCAGATACATAGCTATATAGTTTATAAGAAATAGAATTAGTAAATTAATAAATGAATGTTTTAACGGTAAGATTTAATGGTGGGAAGAGTTATTTGATACGGTAATTATATTGGTGTAAGATAAGAGAACCTATTTGAGGATATGCAGGGGCACATGAAAAATATTCTAATAAAATTACTTTTCTTTTCATGGATCATTGGACATTACGCGATGAATCTGAGTTAGTGTCTTAGTGAGGCCAATCTAGATATCAGACTTCTGATGAGAAATAAAATAAGTCACCGCAGCTTGGCTGCACAAATTCGGTGCGGTCGTCGCATTGCAGTGGTTGAATGTGGTAAAGTGGGAATGCACATGATATGTTATATTCTTAATTTTGTACATACATAAATAGATTTGATACCAGAAAACATAAGGTTTAGCTATTAAAAAATTAGTAATGTCCAAACTAGTAATCAACTTGATCCTTTCAAACTCAGATTGGTAATTGTATTGGTCAAAATAACTATTACAAGTGGAATAAATCAAGTGGATGACACGACAAGTCACGTGGATCAATAAAAGAGCAACAACTGGAGGAAAAAGCTTAGAAAGAGATACGAGTTAAAAAGATACGAGCTAAACACCTACGAGACGATTAGAAACAGTTGCTCGAGTCTATTCAAAGAGTTGAAGAGACACGATCAACATGTACCAGGGCTGAAAAGAGGGCAGATTCATAGATCTTCAATCAATGAGTTCAAACGTTACAGAATCTTCACTCAACAATTATGATTACCTATTATAACGTTACATTAATAATAAAAATACGCATTAATACTCAATCATAAAGAGGAGTAGACATTGTACTTAAAACTCCCTATAAAAGGGAATGAAATATCGCTTGTATAGATACATTCTGATCATTATTGAAATACACTTAACATTCTTGTACTTTCACTATTTTTCATTCTACTCTAAAGCTCTAATTTCCTTTATTGTTTTAGTTTATTTTCCTGATTATCAGTAACCCGAGTACTTCTTAAAATAAGCTTTGACTAAGAATTATATTCTTTGGTTAAACAAATTGGTTCCGTTACCGGGACTCTGATAATCCTTTTTTTACTTTCCAAACTATCAGTACTGAATCATGTCAAACGCCAACGACAACAACCAACAGACAACTGAAACTTCAGTTCCATCGCCTCAAGGAACCCCACGTGGTTCCAGGGAACCAACCCCAGAGAGGTCCACGACTTAAAGCAATGATCAACTTGGGAATAAGCAAAAAGGAGAGCAAGACTCTGTGAAGCAAATAGTTGCAGAATATGTGAGTGAAGCTCTCCAGACTTTCGTGAGGGGGCTACCAACTATACCGCCAACACCTTCTCCAAACAATACTGCAACTGTGGAAAACCCACTGTCAGGACTGGCTAATTCTGGAAGTGGAGGCACTCCTAACGAATCACTCAAAGGGAGACCAGGTATGACTAATAATTCAGATTTACAATCTTTAATACTAACCTTGCAAAAACAGGTGAAAGAACAAAACGATCGTATTGAACAAATTCTTGGCGTACCACCTGTCATCAAAGGGATTGATATTGACAAATATTCTCAACAACCATGGAAGCCAAGTGTTGCACCTTTGCCTATTCCCAAGAAATTCAAAATGCCCGATATACCAAAATATGACGGGACAACTAATCCACGCGACCATGTCACGCATTCACCACGGGAGTAAAAGGCAACGACTTAACCAAGCAAGAGATCGTGTTGGTCAAAAAGATTGAGGAGACTCTTATCAAAGGAGCACTAACATGGTATTCTCTCTTACCTAAAAATTCTATTAACTCTTTTACTGAGCTTGCAGACTCGTTCATAAAAGCACATTCGGGTGCGCAAAAAGTAGAAAAAATAAATGGAAGACATATTCAAGGTGAAACGAGGAGATACAGAGTTACTTCGAGATTTTGTAAACAGATTCCAACGAGAAAGGATGATGCTACCCAGAGTACCTAACAACTGGGCAACTATGACATTTGCGAGCAATTTGAATGAGAAAAGCTCTTAAGCTACGAGGAGGATTAAAGAAAGCATGCGGGAATTCCCATCCATGACATGGAATGATGTTTATATAAGGTACAATACCAAATTAAGAATCAAAGAGGATACTATAGCTCAAACTAGGGCAGAAGAAAGAACGAGTTCGAGGCGATCAGAATAAAAAAAGAGAAGCAGTAAAAATAGGTATGAGCCATACATGGGACTTTCGGGACGAGAAGCTCGTCCCAAATTTTAAAACGCACGACCAGATCGTGGACCGTCAAATAGAGACTCAAGTTCATCATCGTAAAGATTCAGAAAGGATCGAGACGAACGTAGCAGAAGTAGTAACACAAATACGAGGATCGGAGACTATAACTTCAATGTAAGTACTTCCGAGCTAATTGCTGTTATGAGAAACATGGAAGATAAAGTTAGATGGCCCAAAGAGATGTGATCAAATTCAATACAAAAGGAACCCAGACTTCTTGTGAGAATCCTACAATGATCACGGGCACAGAACATCTGACTGTTGTTAGTGAAAACAGGGCTATCTAACAGCGTTGTTTAGTGAAAAAGACAACCAAGCATATATGAAGAACAGGTCGGAGCCCTCAAAACCGCCATCTCCAAAAAGAACAGTGAGTGTGATAAATGGCGGAGAAGAGGTTAATGGTGTAACCTACAGTGCAGCAAGATAAACGACGAAGTTCACAATCACTCACGGGAAGCAAACTCGTGAAACCTTGGAATACGACAGTATTACATTTGATGATGCAGATACTGATGGGTTACTGGTTCCTCATAACGATGTACTGGTAATATCTTTACTTATACATGACACTAATGTGAAACGAGTATTGATTGATATAGGTAGCTCAGTGAATATTATTTTATCGAGAGTTGTAGAGGAGATGTTGATGGGAGATCGTGTAATTCCAAAAGCACGTTCCCAATTCGGATTTGATAACTCTACTGTCATTACGAAAGAGAAATTGAGTTAAGTACTTACGCAAAAAGGGTCATCAAAGAAACAAAATTTCAAGTCATTGACACAGACATGGCCTATAATGTAATTATGGGAAGATCGTGGATTCATGACATGGACGTTGTACCATCCACATTACATATTATCAAATTCCCTTCAAAATGGGGTGTTCAACAGATTCAAGGAGATCAACAAATTTTGAGGAATATCAACTCAGTGATACACTCGAATAAAAAAGAAGCGGAAATAGAACTAAAAGATGCGAGAGTGGCTCAAACATATACGAGAATAAATGATAAAGATACGGTGAATCAAATCTCAACAGAGGTCGCATCAAAGCAGACGGCCGTGGATTCCATACCAAATGTTATACAGGAGCCTGAAGAAAATGAAAACATAAAAACAACAACAGAGGAACCCGAAGCTGTTCCATTATTTGAGCAAAGGCCCTAACAAATGATTCACATTGGAGCAAGGATAAACCCAGTAAGAAGAGGTAAGTTGATTGAATATTTAAAATCTAATGTACATTGTTTTGCATGGTCTCATTCAGATATGACAGGTATACCCCCAGAAGTGATGACTCATAAATTAAATGAAGACCCATCATTCGTACCTGTCAAACAAAAGAAGAGGAAGCAGGGATCATTCAAAAATAAAGTGAACGATGAAGAGGTACAGAAACTCTTACAAATCGGTTCTATACGTGAGGTAAAATATCCCAATTGGTTATTTAACACTGTGGTAGTACCTAAAAAGATCGGTAAATGGAGAGTCTGTGTAGATTACACTCATTTAAACAAAACATGTCTGAAGGATTCATTTCCTTTACCACACATAGATCAAATGATTGACGCTACTGCAGATCATGAATTATTAAGCTTTCTAGATGCATATTCTGGTTATAATCATATAAAATGGATCCCTCATACGAGGAAAAAGCTTCCTTTATTATAAACATGGGAACTTACTGTTACAAAGTCATGCCTTTTGGCTTGAAAAATGCTGGAGCCACGTACCAAAGGCTGGTGACCAAGATGTTCCAGGAACATCTGGGGAAGACAATGGAAGTATATATTGATGATATGTTGGTCAAGTCAACACAAGATGAAGACCATTTCCAACATCTTTCAACGATATTTGAGATCCTTCGCAGGTATAATATGATACTAAATCCAGAAAAATGCGCTTTTGGCGTCGAATCAGGTAAATTTTTGGGTTTTCTCGTATCTAATAGAGGCATTGAAGTAAATGCTGCTAAAAATAAAGCTATTTAAGAAATACCTTATGTACTCACAAGTAAAAAAGAGGTTCAAAGGTTGACAGGTAGGATTGCAGCTTTAGGAAGATTCATTTCAAGATCTTCAGAGAAGAGTTTTAAATTCTTCTCAGTGTTAAAGAAACATAATCAGTTCGAATGGACTGAAGAATGCCAGTAAGCCCTCAAAAATTTGAAGTCTTATCTATCAAATTCTCCCTTACTATCTAAGGCAAGGGATGGAGAAAGACAGTATGTCTATCTTGCTGTTACAGAAGTAGTCGTAAGTGCAGTCTTAGTAAGAGAAGACAAAGGTAAGCAATCTACTATTTATTATGTAAGTAAATCCCTATTGGATGCAAAAACTAGATACTCCCATCTAGAAAAGCTAGCTTTAGCCCTAGTCATGGCTGCTAGGAAATTGAGACCATATTTTCAATGTCATCTAATTTCTGTCATAACTTCATATCCCTTGAGAAATATCCTGCATAAACAAGAATTGTCAGGAAGATTAGCCAAGTGGGCAATAGAGTTAAGCGAATATGATATTGTTTATCAACCTAGGACAACAATAAAGTCTCAAGTTTTAGCAGATTTTGTCGCATATTTTAATACCAATATAATTCCTGAAGTAGAAAAGGAATTACATATTTTTACCGGAGCTAATCTAGGAACATGGACCTTATTTACTGATGGTTCTTCTAATGTTAAAGAAGATTGTTTGGGAATTGTCTTGATACCTCCTTTAGGTGAAACGATAAGGCAAGCAATTAAATGTTATCCTATTACTAACAATGAAACAGAGTATGAAGCTGTCATTGTAGGTCTTGAACTAGCACGAGAACACTCAATTGAGCAAATCGTGATCAAAAGTGACTCTCAACTGGTGGTAAATCAGATGTGGGGGACTTACACCTCTAGGGAAACTCGAATGCAGCAATATCTGGAGAAGGCACGAGACCTGGTCAAGCAATTCTAATCATGGAAGATCGTGCAAATACCCAGAGAAGAAAATGCAGAAGCGGATACATTAGCTAACCTTGCTTCAGTAACAGATGTAACGAGTGAAGAAAATGCTATTGTAATACATTTATTTCATTCAGCACTCGACCAGGATAAGCACGAGGTAACATTCAATAATTTAACCTAACAAAATTGTGAGTTTTTGCAGTATGGGATCGTACCTGAGGATAATAAAGAGGCTCGAGCGCTTCGACGAAAAGCCGCTCAGTATTGTCTGGTTCGAGACAATTTATATCGCAAAATATTCGGTGGTCCTTTAGCAAGGTGCCTCGGACCTAATCAAACTAAATACGTGATGAAAGAAGTGCATGACAAACGTTGCGAAAATCACGCAGGTGGAAGGTCTTTAGTTAAGACTCTAATCAGAACAGGATACTACTGGCCTAAAATGGAGGAAGACGCGGAAAACATTGTAGCCAAATGCGATAATATCAATGCTATGCTAATAATATGAATGGGCCCGCAGAATTATTACATTAGTTTATATCCCCATGGCCATTTATGAAGTGGGAAATGGATATAGTGGGACCTTTATCCCAAGCCAAAGGAAGGGTACAATTTTTGCTTGTACTAACGGATTATTTTTCAAAATGGGTAGAATCAGGTGATTTCAAACATGTACGAGAGAAAGAGGTGAAGAATTTTATTTGGCGAAATATCATATGTCGCTTTGGAATTCCAAAAGAAATCGTATGTGATAATGACCCGCAATTTATAGGCTCGCAAATCATAGAATTTTTCCTGAGTTGGAAAATAAAACGTATCACGTCCTCACCTTATCATCCCGTGGCTAATGGGAAAGCTGAATCAACGAATAAGATTATCATCAATAATTTGAAAAAGCGACTAGAAAAGTCAAAAGGAAATTGTCCTGAAGAACTACCAGGAGTGTTATGGGCTTATAGAACTACATCAAAAACAGCCACGGGAGAAACTCCATTCGCACTTATCTACGGTTCAGAGGCTCTAATACCAGTAGAAATTGGTGAACCAAGCACGATATTCGCTATAGCAACAGAAGAGTTAAACAATGACGAACTAAGAACAAATCTAGATTTACTTGAGCAAATGAGAGAAGCCGCTTTAATTCGCATGGCAACACAAAAGCATATTATAGAGCGGTACTACAACAGAAAAGTTCACCTCAAATATTTCAAAATTGGGGACTTTATCCTTCCAATCAACGAAGGTTGCTGGAGCAGGAAAGTTAAATCCAAATTGGGAAGGACCCTATAAAGTGTGCGGTATTGCTGGAAAGGGTGCTTATGAATTGGAAACCATGGATGGCAAGATCTTACCCTCGAGTTGGAACGCTGTTCATTTAAAGAAGTACTATTTTTAAGCAAAAGAAGTACCCACGGTCAGGTATCATTTACATACGCTTTTATTTAGTACAATTAAAATTATACTAACAATTTTAGATGATAGGCAAAAAGCTAACCCATACCAAATGATGATATTAGACCTGAATAGACACACGAAAGTAACTTAATTCCCGGTCTAGGGTTACACCATTTCTGATGGAAATTTCAAAGGGTTAAGCAGTCATCATCTAAACTATATACCTTCGAGTCCCGTATGTTTTCCTTTTCAAGAAAAGAATCACAAGGAAGGGATAGTCAAGTACTCGAGATTTCATACTTCAAAACTCAAACACTTGGGGGACTATATAATATAGAAGGCAAAGAAGACTAGCAAAAAGTCATAATTCAAGCCTAAAAGTCTACTTTACCCAACAAATCGAAAGTTACGAGCGAAGTCAAAAGAGCCAAAAATGCAATCCTGATTCAGAAACCTACAAAGAACATACTTGTGAATGTAAACGAATGTTTAGGTCAAAGGCAGTGTTTAGTCACAGGTTGAAATTTATACCCTTGTATTCATTCAAATATGTTGTAAAGAAAATAATTACGAAAGAGTTATAGATGATACCCGAACACATGTAAAGTATTACGAAAGTTCAAATAATACAAAAACTTTCTTCAAAATACTATTCAAAGGAACATGTGTATTCCTATTTCTTTTTTATATATTTACACCATTATGAAGTTGAGACGTCTTCTTCATTAAGTGTCGTTCATAAAAGGTCCCTCTTTTATAGATCGTGTTTATTTCAAAAAGACACGAAAAATCAATTTATGCAAACATTTATAGTAAAACAGAAACTCAAAACACACAAGTTGAGCCAAAAAACTTAAACTTAACATTATACGATGATTAACACAAGTATGAACTTAGTTCAAATCAGTTTTGTTTATACAAAATTGCCCCAAAACTGTCCTGGGGACTTTCCAAAAAAACTTTACCCCCAAATAGGATCAGGGGTAAAACCACCAATTGTTTCTCCACATATAACAAAAAAGGAGAAGGGTAACAACACTTTCACTTTTCACTAGGGGGTTAACTTCATCAGAAGGAAGGGCATCTTGAGACGATGAGGGTTCAGCGGCAACTTCACCAGGAACAATCTCCTCACCTCGGGACCTTCAACCTTGGGTGATGAAAAATCTTGACTTTGTCGAGCCTTTTCAATGTATCTTTGGTTTTAGCAATTTCATCTTCCAAGTCAAAATTTTCATGTCTTACCTTCGTTAATGTATCAAGACGGGTATTCAAATAAGCCCAACTCACATCAACAGCTACTTTATCTTTGAGAGCCTCATAATCCTTCTTCCATTGATCGATCTCTGCTCTCAGCTCGTCTTTTTCAATCAAAGCTGCATCATAGGAAGCTTGTAAAGGGGCAAGGTATCTCTCCAAGAACTGAACCTTACTAGAAGACTCACGTAGGTCCTCTTGAGCTTGTGTGAGCGATTGGACAAGTTCCCCACAGTAAGCCTCTTTCTGGTTCAACAAGTCCTTTAAGCTTCTTATTTCCTCAGAAGCTCGGGAAAGTTGTTCAGCAAATGAAGATTCAAGGAGATTTTTGTCCTTGCCTACCTGATTTGATAAGGCCTTCTCAATGGCTAGCTTCGCTGCTATCACTCTTACCTGCTGCTCCAAGGTACATTTTTCCTCCTCTACTACTTCCATGTCAAGTTAAAAACTCTCAAACTGCTCTTTCCAATTATCTGCCTCGGTATGGTAGTCATTCATCAACTGCTACGCATGTATAATCCTTTTCATCATCTTTGTGCCAATGAGATTGGTTTGCGTAAAAAAGGAAAATATGATACAGTAAAAGCTAAATTCTGAAAAACAAAGACACACGAAGTGTACCTTCAAAGACGAGTGTACAATCTCATTCATCCATGTAAGAGAGCTATGTCTTTCCAACGTCGACTTTTCAACAGGGCCAATCAAAGTCTTTAACCATAAATATGCCTAGCCTGATTTCTTCAAGAGACTACCTTTAGCAGGAACCTCTATGGTAACTTGTCTCATCACCCAAACTATTAGAAGAACCGATTTCAACATGAGAAGGCACGGTGGTAGGGGTAGTCGAAAGAGCCACGGGAGGCACAATCGGGGCAGCATGAATAGCAATAGGCATGGTTACTTGATGTTCCACTGGAGCAGATGCGGGAAAGATGACAAGAGGCACTTTCTCAAAAATAGAGCCAATGTGTTCTTCATGAAACCCTTGAGAGAACAGTTGTTCAACTGAATCATGGGTTGAAACAAGAGTTTCTTCTTCAAATTCACTTGAGTAGCACCATAAAGCTTAGGTACGGGAGCTGGATCAGGCAAGGGAGTAGATTCATTATCAGACACAACTCGTCTCCTTGCTCGTGGCCTTCGCACCAACGAGCCTTCCTCTTGCTCTTCCTCATCTTCCATAGTCTGGGTCCTATCCACCTTCCTTTTTGACGAAGGGCCTAAATTATCTCATGAGCCTTGGATAAGGAGAGCCTCGAAGCAGTAATTGCAGCAGCAGTGACTCCACGAACAGGAAACCCTAGCAAACAAAAGGGTCAATAAACTTCGAAGGAAAATATGAAGGTAAAAAAGGATGTAAAGAAGAAGCTTACCATGACTTTTTACTTTCCAACCAAACCTCACAGAAAGGTGCTTCCAAGACCTTTCCTCCATTGGAGCAATTGACAACAAATTTTCTACCCAACCAAGAAAATTGGGAATTTGCTCAACAGTTCCATGGTTGCTGAAAGAAAGAAAAATAGATTCGAGAATGAACATTTATCAAGAGAAGGAAAGAAGTGGAGAGGTAACTTACGTGCAAAGTTCCACTTCTCAGGGAAGAGCATATTCTCTTCACCTACTAATCCACAAGTAGGAGCAGTAACAAACCTAGCATACCATCCTCGATCTTTGTCATCATCAGGGATGACCAAAACTCTTTTACTCCTTGCCACGAGAGTAAAAACTCCCTGACGGAATAATTTGGGAGAGTAAAGATGGATCAGAAGATAGAAAGTAAAAGGAAGTAAAGCCAAATTTTCTAGGTACCTAAGGCATTCTATTTCCCTCCAAATAATAGGACCAATTTTTCCCAAACACACATTAAAGAAGCAACAAAATTCTATAATGGTTGGATCAATGGGAGGCCTAAAACCTAAAGTGAAGAGATATGTATATATGAAAGAAAATCTAGATTTATAAGAAGTTATCCTTTGATTTTCATTGGGGACCAGAACCGGGAAATCAAATTTGCAACAATAATCTCTGCGCACAAAAGAAATTAAACCCTCAGTGATTTGAGAAGGGTAGAGATTAGCACGGTCATGAGATGTCATGAAAGTAACCTGGTTTTTTATTGCCTTACTATCGTTTACAAAGGAAAGCTCAGCGGGTATGATTTCGTCTATTGTAGGGTCACAAAGTGGTTCATTGGATTCTCTACTCCTAGAGGAAGATCTATGAGAAGATGAAGCTTTAGTCCTAGAAGAAGACGATGGAGTAACATTAGCCCTAGATATTGGCGGAGGAGTAATATTACGTTGAGAGGGAGATCCTCGAGTAGATGTTGATCCTAAACTCCTTATTCTACCACCTCTCCTACTCCGAATTGGAGCAGAAGAAGGGGAGAGTTCATCTACGATTATGACTTTTTAGGGTCTTGGTTTGAAGAAGACATAACTGAATGAGAAAGAAATTTGCAAGTTATGAAAGAAAGGTGGAAGTTTTTCGTAGAAGCAAAGGCAAAAGAGGTATTTATATACAAAAGTAACCGTAAAAAATGACAAACAATTATGGGAACGCCATTATGAACCAATCCGAAATTGCCATGTGGTACATGCATTAAATGGAAGTGACAAGCGACGTATAAGTTCAGAAGCAGGTTCAATGGCATGAGTAAAACGGCGGCAAAAATTTCCGCCATAAATAAGTATCCACTTATTAAATATTTAGTCGATAAATAAATGGTAAGTGGGGGGACTATCTGTATTGTAAAAATAACAATTACACGTAGAATAAATCACGTGGATGACATGGCAAGCCACGTGGATCAATAGAAGAGCAACAACTGGAGCAAAAGCTTAGAAAGAGATACTAGTTAAAAAGATACGAGCTAAACACCTACGAGACGATTAGAAACGGTTGTTCGAGTCTATTCAAAGAGTTGAAGAGACACGATTAACATGAACCAGGGCTGAAAAGAGGGCAGATTCATAGATTTTCGATCAATGAGTTCAAACGTTACAAAATCTTTACGCAACAGTTACGATTACCTATTATAATATTTCATTAATGATATAAATACTCATTAATGCTCAATCATAAAGGAGTAGACGTTGTACTTAAAACTTCCTATAAAAAGGAATGAAATACTGTTTGTATAGACCCGTTCTGATCGTTATTGGAATACACTTTACATTCTTATGCTTTCACTATTTTCCATTCTATTCTAAAGCACTGATTTTCTTTATTTTTTTAGTTTATTTTCCTGATTATTAGTAACCCGAGTACTTCTTAAAATAAGCTTTGACAACAATTTCTCCACATGTACTAGACTGGAAATTGTACTACGGTCTCACACGTGGCAATGGAGAATAGTTAATGAGGAAAACCTGTACCATGAACTGTGGCAGATCTATATATAAGTTTGTACATGCAAGTTGTATTAATTAAGAAAGGGTAACTTACGGCAAGATAAAATCCAGATGGGGTCATTAATAAGATCCTAGTTATATTCTGGGTGTTTTTCTTGGTTTAAAGCACGACCACAAAACGATGTGCTTGTATAGTTTTTGTAAAATGATACTAGTATGAAGGTACAATGACCATAAGTTTTAATTAATTTGTCATTTAGCTATTACTCCGTTAGTGTGCTTTGTTAGGTTCAATCCTAGCATGTGACCATTAATTACGGAGAGTTACGAGTTAATTTTTAAATCACAACTGTTGTTGGTTTAATCAAAACCATTTAACATGAAATCACTTTTACCTCAGAAGTAATTACGAGATTACTTTTCTGTAGAGGGAAAAGAAAAACAACAAAACATGAACTGATTATGAGTCCCCAGCCCCCTTTATTAGTATTCCTTTAGGAGAAGAAAATTGCATGCTGGGCCATTGTGTTGGAGGAGAGATAGCGTTATTGATGAATGCAAAATTGCAAAGGCTAAAAGCATTAAAATTGGGGTAATTACTAATTGGAGTATTAGGTGGTAATGATCTCAAAGAAACAAAAAAACATGCAACGTAAACCTTTTTTGCTGCAATTCAGCTTCCACTAAATAAACACTCAGAGGATCTATATTGATCGTGGCGGAGCAATATGCACTCAAGGGTGTCAACCAACACCCTTTCATCGAAAACTTGTATTGTTCAGCTCGGCAATTTTTAAAAGATATGTATATATACCATATAATGACACCCCTTGACTTCTTAATGAGTTTGTTTCTTTATATTTTGTCTCCCTAGCTTTAATGTAAATCCTGGCTCCACCAAACTATACACATAGTTTTCCTTATTCAATACCAATTGTGTCTTGATTAGTTTGTGTGCATGTAAATATATTTTGGACACCATACTTGATAATGGTGATTTCCGAAGTAGTTTGTGTGTCCTCAACTATTTTACTAATACCTATTATTTTTCAAGATAGATATGAGTAACTCTATCCCCATAATCATCTGATCGTTTTTGTCTCTGCTTGAATTTAACCTTAATCTCTCGTAATATTCATCACCTTTGTACTGCGTTCTATGCCACACCTTTAAGTGCCACGTAAGGTTTTCACAATTTTGAGTAATCCTCATAAACCAAACATGTTTATGAACTATATTGAGATCTCACATTACTCGTTCAAAGTTCCAAACTTCTGTTTGCTGTTCTATATTGTTAGGATATCAATCCCAATTCCCAAAATATTTTGAAAATATTTTATTTTTGAAAACGTATTGTCGAGTAGTCTATGGGAACTTTAGCTGAGCTGACCTTAATTAAAGTCAACTTTATGGTTAATATGTGATCATTAATAAAAAATTTGAATAGCCAAGTTACCTATAAAGCACTCTTCCAATATGCATAATGCGACAGGTAGCACCTAGCAAGCTGGAAAATGGGGTGGTCCCTTTATTATTAGGCATAACTCGCGTAGAGTAAAAGGAATTGTGTCCGTTTATACTTTATTCTTGACATCTGTATACTACTAATGATTTGAAATTAATGACTTTAAAAATGTGACATCCTTACCGTTGCCTTGTTTCTTCCTTGTTCTTCTTTCAAAATTTAATATCATATGCTTTTAAATAAAGAAATTGAAAGGAGGCGGCGAGCTCGTTTGGATTTGAAAGCGTTTCGTAGTGTTTTGGGAAAGTAACACATTTTCCATTTGAACATAAATATTTACTTCCTCTAGTTAGTATACATATAATTGAAAGATTCAAATCAAACACATAGTTTGTAGGATTATTGTATTTGTTTCACTAGTCAAATAATTCAATCACATATTAATATATAAATTAAATTATAAAGTTACAATCTATGATCGTACCTTGTTACAGAGATTCGTTCCAAGTGTTTCGCATAAGAAATCTTCAGAAGATCTTCACCGGAACTCTTTAGAATTTTGTGAGATAAGAAAGACATTTTTTTATGTTGAAGGAGGAGAGAATTCGATACCAGAATTCTCACGCATACTTCTCCTTTTATTGAACAGATACGACACAACGGTTTAGAGAGTCCTAACTATTATGTCTCTTCTTTTATTTTAATTAGGTATTAGACATATATAAATATATTTTACTTATAAATATATTTACTTATTAAACATGGAGTGGGATGGCCCATATGGGTGGCCCAAGTCTAATTTCTTTCATCTCCCACTCACACATAGTGTAACAACCCGGTCAGTCGTTTCGTGAGATTTGCCATGTTTCCTCTATTTCAGCTTAGTTATATGTTATTTAACTTATTCATGATGTGTTGGGTCAATTGGTTCGGGTTCGTAGTGGTCGTGGTGAGAATTGAGACACTTAGTCTCTTAAATGAGCTTAATAGCTGGAAAAGTCAACCGGGAGTTGACCAGTAGGTAAACGACCTCGGAATAGGGATATTATAGCTCGGATAACTTCGTTAGGTGATTTGGGACTTATGAGTATGTTCGGAATGTGAATTTGAGGTCCGGAGTAGAATTATGCTTGAATTGGCGAAATAGAGTTTTTGGCAATTTTCGGTCGGCAGTGAAAAATATGCTATCAGGGTCGGAATGGAATTTCGAAAGTTGGAACACGTTAGTATGGTCATTTTGGATGTGTGTGCAAATTTTCAGGTCAATCAGATGTGTTTTGGATGGTTTCGGCATCTTTGGCAAAATTTAGAAGTTTCAAAGTTCATAGGCTAGAATCCGAGGTGTTTTTGTGTTGTTTTTGTTGTTTCGAGGGCTTGACTAAGTTTGAATAAGGTTATGGGATGTGTTGGTATGTTTGGTTGAGGTCTCGAGGGCCTCGAGTGAGGTTCGAGTGGTTAACAGAGTGATTTTTGGATTCTTGAGTTAGCTGTTTTGCTGGTGTTCTTGCTGCAGAGATTTACTCTATGTGTTCACGGAGGGGGGATCGTGTTCACATAGAGTGATTTGTGGAAGAGAGGCCTTTTATGCTATGTTTTTTCGGAAGGGGAGGTGTGAACGCGAATCTCCAGGTGGTTGTGCATCGCGAACACGAGCGTGAGGCGCGTTCGCGTAGTGTGTCAAGTCAGCAGTTGGACCCCAGGGATTTGACCTACGCGTTCGCGAGATGGGGTCTGCGTTCGCGTAGAGGTGAGCTGCAGTGGGTCCGCGTTCGCGTGGCATCTGGTGCGTTCGTGTAGGGGAAATAAATGGGACTGTTGGATTGTGCTATGCGAACGCGTGCCTAGGGTCGCGTTCGCGAAGAGTAAAAACTGGGCAGATTCTTTTTAAGTTAAAAAACGAGGGTTTAGTCCATATTTTTAAAAACCCATTAGAGAGCTTGGGAGAAGGTGGAAATTGAAGAGATTTTCAGTAGAGTTCTTGAGGTAAGTGTTCTTCAATCATATCTGAGTTAATTTCATGATTTAGCCTTGATTTTTATAATTTAATTTGAGAATTAGAGTGGAAATTTGGGGAAAATGGGAGGAAAGTTTGAGAATTTCTTTTGATGATTTGAGTGGAAATTGAGGTCAGATTTTGGTGAATTTGATATGGGTAGACTCGTGAGGGAATAAGGATTCTAGTTTTATGATTTGTATCGAATTCCGAGACGTGGGCCTGGGGGGTCGGGTTTGGCCAATTTCAGGATTTGTGCCTAATTGTGATAATTTTCGAATGAGTTTCGTCTCCCTAGCATATTTTGATATTATTAATCTGATTTTGATAGACTCGGAGCATTTGGGAGCCGATTCGAGGGGCAAGAGTATCGCGGAGTAGCTTTTTGGACCTGTTTGAGGTAAGTAATGACTGTAAATCTTGTCCTGAGGGTATGAAACCCCAGACTTAGTATTTTCTCACTATTTTGGAATGACACACATGTTGGATGACGAGTGTGTGGCATGCACTGATTGGGGATTTGTACTTAGTCCTTCCCGTGGCAACTATTGAGTTGTGTAATTGCTTCAAATCACATGATAAATTCCTTTCAGTTGGCTAGAATCCGTTACTTGAACGAAACTAGATCTTGTGAAATCATATTGAATATTTGACGATACATTCTGTACCTTGCTAAAAAACCGATCCTTGTTTACCAACCACACATTGTCTAACCAAATCCAATTCTCTCTCGATACGTTTCTCAAAAAATTCGATTCGGGCGGATTCTTCCCCCAATTAGCGAAGAGATCTTGGCGGAATTGCCACATATGAAATTGAGCACAGTTTTGCAAAGAAATAGCCCACTTGTTTCTCGAGAAGAGATGGGAAACATGCTCAATATCATTTGATTGAATAGTTGACCCAGCCCCTTGTTGTTTGAAGTATTTTCATACTATTGCTATATTTGGGCTGTAAGCCACGTTTGGGGCCTTGTGCCGACCTGTTTAGACCCCTTGGGGCTATTTTATGATATTTCTCACTATATTGATTACGATTTACACTCAGTCACACTATGTTAAACTGTTTTCGAAACTTAGACTTGTTTACACTATTTTGTGATATAAATACTGCTTTGGGTCGAATACCCCGTTTGTTGATAGCCCGAGTGACTTTCTTAGAGTTTCTGACTGAGTGAGGCCGAGTGCCAATATTGTAAGGATATTATGGATCGGGTTGCACGCCAAAACATGTTACATTGTTATGATATGTGAGAGGCCGAGAGCCTGAGTGATTTATGCCACGTGATGGCTTGATATTAGCGCTTGGGTTGTAGAAGGCCCTTCGGAGTCTGTACATCCCCAGTGAGCGCAATACTTACTGAGTGCGAGTGATGAGTGATTGTGAGGCATGCTGAGTGATGATACGCCCGAGGGGAAGATTATGATACTTGTTTTCATTTGAAACACTATTTATGAACTCTGTCAATTATATATATTGAATCATTTTTGATTTCGATGAAACTTATGAAAAAGGCACACTTTCAACTGATATTTTTCTGTAAAAGAACTTAAATGCTACGAGGCATCGTATCTGTGTTTTACTGAAGGAAAGATTTCACTTACTGTGCATTGATGACTGTTTTATGTGCTTTCATAGCCTTAGGCATTATTTACTTTCATTACTATTGAGTTGGCGTACTCATATTACTCCCTGCACCCCTGTGTGCAGATACAGGTGCTGGTACCGAGCGCTAGCTTTTTTCCTTCTAGTGGAGCCGGAGTTGGAATTTCGAGGTAGATGTTCAGTGTCCGCAACTTCTCTTTTCCCTTTCTTGTTTTTGTTCTAGTTCCTCATTCTGAGACTTGATGTATTATGACAGTAGAGTTTGTTTGTACTACTCGTAGATGCTCATGACGGGTTGACTCCAGGTCTTGGGTAGTAATTAGACTATTTATTTCGTTTGGTCATGCGTGAAATTTGGAAACTTAAAGATGTTTATGAAATATTTGAAACTTTTGGAAAATTTGATAACATTATGTAAATATGTGATTGTTTGGCTAGCCTAGTTCCATGATAGGCGCCATCACGCCCGGCTTAGGTTTTGGGGTCGTTACAAGTGGGTATCAGAGCCTAGGTTACATAGGACTCACCGGTCATGAGCAGGGTTTGTAGAGTCTTGCGGATCGGTCCGAAGACGTATGTACTTATCTTCGAGAGGCTACAGAACCCTTAGGAAAATCTTAATTCTTGAATTCTGTCGTGCAAATCTGTTGATTGTGGAAATCTAAACTTCTGTTGTTTAATTCTCTCACATATGGTGAGGATATGCGCTACCGATCAGGGTGATCAGACACCAGCTAGACCAGCGAGGGGTCAAGGCCGCGGTCGAGGCCGTGGTAGAGGTAGGGGAGTAGCCCGTACAACAGTCGGGATAGTACCAGAGGATCCCCTACTATTCACGGTCAGGTCCTCGTCGCACCAGTCTTGCTCGGGCAGTCTCTATATCTACTAATGCTGCTATTTCTCAGGCCGGGGGAGGCACTCAGACTCCAGCTGCCCAAACACTTGAGCATGTTATTCAGGGCCTTCAGACACCGAGGGCATTTCCAGCCCAGCCGGTTGCCCCAATTCAGGGTTTTGTGGTTCCAGCTATGCCAGTGGTGCTGAGGGCGAGGATGCCCAGGGTTTTCTGGACAAGTGTCAGAGGATGCTTTGTACTATAGGGATACTGGAGACCAGTGGAGTCTCGTTTGCTACTTTCTAGTTTTCTGGGGCTGCCTTTACTTGGTGGGAGTCTTATGAGAGGCGTAGTCCTGTTGGTGCAGCACCCCTTACTTGGCAGCAGTTCTCCACTCTCTTTTTAGAGAAGTATTTTCCCCAGTCTCACAGGGAGGAGCAACGTAGGCAGTTTGAGCAGCTGCGTCAGGGTGAGTTGATGGTGACGCAGTATGAGATGCGGTTTTCAGAGGTAGCTCGTCATGCTTCAGAGTTGGTCCCTACCGAGAGAGAGAGGATCAGGAGGTTCGTGGATGGCCTCACTTATCAGCTCCGTATTCTGATGACTAGAGAGAGGGTATCAGGGGCTACTTTCGAGCAGGTTGTTGATATTGCTCGGGACATTGAGTCAGTTCGCCGTCAGGAGCGAGAGGAGAGGGAGGTCAAGAGGCCTCGTGGATCTGGTAGTTTCACTAGTGCTCCTTCCAGAGGGCAGTTTCAGCATGGTAGAGTCCGCTCATTTATCCCTCCTCAGCCAGTTCACCCAGCTTATAGTGGTGCATCATCGGGGCAGGGTCCCCACAATGCTCATTCAGGCCGTTCTTCATTTAGTGCCCTTCCAGCTCAGAGTTACTCTAGAAAATTATCAGTCCAGGGTTCTTCTATGCATGGTTCATCTAGTGGCCATCCTGGTGCCAAGGGTTCCCTTCAGTCCCCGTCTACAACTCCAGGGAGTTGTTTCGAGTGTGGAGAGTTTGGGAACATGTGGAGGCAGTGTCCCCGTCGTTTTGGTAGTTCTTCTCAGCAGAGGGGCCAGCCCTCGACTTCAGCTCCAGTTACTTCACCACCCACCCAAGCAGCTAGGGGTGGGGGTCAGGCAGCTAGAGGCCCCCCTAGAGGGGGAGGTCGAGCAGGTGGAGATCAGGCTCGTATCTATGCACTTCCAGCCAGGTCAGATGCTATGGCCTCTGATGCAGTGATCACAAGTATTATATCAGTCTGTCACCGAGATGCTTTAGCCCTATTTGACCCCAGTTCTACATATTCATTTGTCTCGTCTTATTTTTCCCATTTTCTGGATATGCCCTGTGAGTCTCTAGTTACCTATGTTCATGTGTCGACTTTGGTGAACGATACTATTGTCGTGGACCGTGTGTATCGGTCGTGTGTGATATATATTGGGGGTCTGGAGACCCGAGTGGACCTATTATTGCTTAGCATGGTTGATTTTGATGTGATATTAGGCATGGATTAGCTATCTTCGTGTCATGCTATTCTTGATTGTCACGCTAAGACTGTGACCTTAGCTATGCTAGGTATTCTGAGGGTTGAGTGGAGAGGTTCTGTTGAGTATGTGCCGAGTAGGATGATTTCGCACCTGAAGGCTCAGCATATGGTTGAGAAAGGGTATTTATCGTATTTGGCCGTTGTGAGGGATGTTAGTGTGGAGACTCCTACTATTGAAAGAGCATCTTCAGGAACTCCTAGATAACGGTTCATTTGGCCTAGTGTGTCATCTTGGGGTGCACCGGTGTTGTTTGTAAAGAAGAAGGACGGTTCCATGAGAATGTGTATTGACTACAGGTAGTTGAACAAGGTTACAGTCAAGAATAAGTATCATTTGCCTCGTATTGATGATTTGTTTGACCAGCTTTATGGAGCCAGAATGTTCTCCAAGATTGATTTGAGATCCGGGTATCATCAGCTGAAGATTCAGGATTCTGATATTCCTAAGACAGCTTTTAGGACTCGTTATGGTCGTTATGAGTTTATGGTGATGTCTTTTGGGTTGATCAATGCCCCAGTAGCGTTCATGCATTTGATGAACAACATGTTTCAGTCGTATCTGGATTCTTTGTTAGTGTGTTCATTGATGACATCCTGGTATATTCTCGTAGCCAGGAGGAGCATGCTCAACATTTGAGAGTTGTTTTACAGAGACTGAGAGAGGAGAAGCTTTATGCAAAGTTCTCCAAGTGTGAGTTTTGGCTTGGCTCGGTAGCTTTCTTGGGGCACGTGGTGTCCAGTAAGGGTATTCAGGTTGATCCGAAGAAGATTGAGGCGGTGCAGAGTTGGCCCAGGCCGTCCTCAGCTATAGAGATTAGGAGTTTCCTTGGTTTGGCAGGGTATTACCGTCGCTTTGTTGACGGATTTTCATCTATTGCTTCGCCCATGACCAAATTGACCCAGAAGGGTGCTCCTTTCAGGTGGTCGGACGAGTGTGAGGAGAGCTTCAAGAAGCTCAAGGCTGCAATGACCTCAACTCCAATATTAGTATTGCCATCGGCTTCAGGTTCTTATATCGTGTATTGTGATGCCCCGACGATAGTCATTGGTTGTGTTTTGATGTAGGAGGGTAGGGTGATTGCTACGCCTTGCGTCAGTTGAAGACTCATGAGAAGAATTATACCGTGCATGATCTCGAGCTAGCAGACATTATTCATGCCTTGAAGATTTGGCGTCATTATTTGTATGGGGTACATTGTGAGTTTTCACTGATCACCGTAATATGTATTATCTATTTAAACAGAAGGATTTGAATTTGCGTCAGAGGAGATGGTTGGAGCTTCTCAAGGACTATGATATCACTATTCTGTACCATCCGGGGAAGGCCAATGTAGTGGCCGATGCCTTGAGTCGCAGAGCAGAGAGTTTGGGGAGTTTAGCATACCTCCCACCAGTAGAGAGACCATTAGCCCTTGATGTTCAGGCTCTAGCAGGTCATCTTGTAAGATTGGGCTTACCAGAGCCTCACCGGGTGTTGGCTAGTGTAGCTTCCATGTCTTCTTGATGACCGGATCAGAGAGCGCCAGTATGAGGACCCATCCAGCGAGGTGATGCCAAGGGTGTGGCTATTGGTGATTATGGGGTTATGAGGATGCATGGACGGATTTGTATGCCCAATGTGGATGGGCTTCGAGAGTTAATTCTAGCAGAGGCCCATAGCTCGCGGTATTCCATCCATTCGGGTGCCGCGAAGATGTATCAGGATCTGAGATAGCATTATTGTTGGAGGAGGATGAAGAAGGATATTGTTGAGTTTGTAGCTCGGTGTCTCAACTGTTAGCAGGTCAAGTATGAGCACCAGAGGCCAGGTGGGTTACTTCAAAGGTTAGATATTCCGGAGTGGAAGTGGGAGCGGATCACTATGGACTTTGTAGTTGGGCTTCCACGGACTGCGAGGAGGTTTGATTCTATATGGGTTACTGTGGATCGGTTGACCAAGTCCGCACACTTCATTCCTGTTGGTACTACCTATTCTTCGGAGCGGTTAGCTAAGATTTATATTAGGGAGATTGTCCGATTGCACGGCGTTCCAGTTTCTATCATTTCAGACAGAGGTACTCAGTTCACATCTCAGTTTTGGAGGGTCGTGTAGAGAAAGTTGGGTACTCAGATCGAGTTTAGCACAACGTTTCATCATCAGACTGACGGGAAGCCATAACGTACTATTCAGATTCTGGAGGACATGTTGCGTGCCTTTGTCATTGATTTTGGGGGTTCATGGGACCAGTTTCTGCCACTCGCGGAGTTTGCATATAATAATAGTTATTAGTCGAGTATTCAGAGGGCTCCGTATGAGGCTTTATATGGTAGGAGGTGTAGGTCTCCGATTGGGTGGTTTGAGCCGGTGAGGCTAGGCTATCAGGCACAGACTTGGTTCAGGATGCGTTGGATAAGGTGAAGTTGATTCAAGAGCGACTTCGCACGGCGCAGTCTAGGCAGAAGAGTTATGCGGACCGGAAGGTCCAGGATGTGTCTTTCATGGAGGGGGAGAAGGTACTGCTGAAGGTATCACCTATGATGGGTGTTATGAGGTTCGGGAAGAGGGGCAAGCTGAGTTCCCAATTCATTGGGCCTTTTGAGGTGCTTCAGAAGGTTGGAGAGGTGGCTTATAGACTTACTTTGCCACCTAGTTTGTCGAGTGTTCATCTAGTATTTCATGTCTCGATGCTCCGAAAGTATGTTGGTGACTCGTCTCATGTTTTGGACTTCATCACGGTTCAACTCGAGGGTGATATGTCATATGAGGTAGAGCCAGTGGCTATATTGGATCGCCAGGTCAGAAAGTTGAGGTCTAAGGATATAGCTTTAGTAAAGGTGCAGTGGAGAGGACAACCGGTGGAGGAGGCCACCTGGGAGACCAAGCGGGAGATGCGGAGCATATATTCTCACTTATTTGAGACTCCAAGTATGTTTCTAGACCCGTTCGAGGTCGACAATTGTTTAAGAGTGGGAGAATGTAATGACCTGGCCGGTCGTTTCATGAGATTTGTCCAGTTTATGTTATTTAACTTATTCATGATGTGTTGGGTCGGTTGGTTCGGTTTCGGAGTTGTCGTGGTGAGAATTGAGACACTTAGTCTCTTAAATGAGCTTAATAGTTGGAAAAGTCAACCAAAAGTTGACCAGTAGGTAAACGACCTAGGAATGTGTATATTATAGCTCGGATAGCTTCGTTAGGTGATTTGGGACTTAGGACTGTGTTCGGAATGTGAATTTGAGGTCCGGAGTAGAGTTAGGCTTGAATTGGCGACATTGAGTTTTTGGCGATTTCTGGTCGGTAGTGGAAAATAGGCTATCGGGGTCAGAATGGAATTTCTAAAGTTGGAACAGGTTCGTAGGGTCATTTTGGATATGTGTGCAAATTTTCAGGTCAATCAGATGTGTTTTGGATGGTTTCAGCATCTTTGGCGAAATTTAGAAGTTTCAAAGTTAATAGGCTTGAATCCGAGGTGTTTTTGGCATTTTTGTGTTCTTTTTGGTGTTTCGAGGGATCTAATAAGTTTGAATAAGGTTACGGGATGTGTTGGTATGTTTGGTTGAGGTCCTGAGGGCCTCAGGTGAGTTTCGGGTGGTTAACGGAGTGATTTTGGGATTCTTGAGTTAGCTATTTTGTTGGTGTTCTTGCTGCAGAGATTTACTATATGCATTCGCGAAGGGGGGATCGCGTTCGCATAGAGTGATTTGTGGAAGAGGATCCTTTTGTGCTATGCGTTGGCGGAAGGGGATGTGCGAACGCGAAGCTCCAGGTGGTTGTGCATCGCGAATGCGGGCATGGGCCGCGTTCGCGTAGTGTGTCAAGTCAGCAGTTGGACCCAGGGATTTGGCCTACGCGTTCGCGAGATGGGGTCTGCATTCGCGTAGGTATGAGCTGGAGAGGGTCCGCGTTCATGTGGAATAAGGGGGGTTTGTTGGATTGTGCTATGAGAACGCGTGCCTAGGGCCGCGTTCGCAAAGAGTAAAAACTGGGCAGATTCTTTTTAAGTTAAAAAACGAGGGTTTAGTCTATATTTTCAAAAACCCATTAGAGAGATCGGGAGAAGGTGGAAATTGAAGAGATTTTCAGTAGAGTTCTTGAGGTAAGTGTTCTTCAATCATATTTGGGTTATTTCCATGATTTAGCCTTGATTTTTATCATTTAATTTGAGGAATTAGAGTGGAAATTGGGGGAAATGGGAGGAAAGTTTGAGAATTTCTTTTGATGATTTGAGTGGGAAATTGAGGTCGGATTTGGGTGAATTTGATATGGGTAGACTAGTGAGGGAATAAGGATTCCAATTTTGTGATTTGTTTCGAATTCCGAGATGTGGGCTCGGGGGGGTCAGGTTTGGCCAATTTCAGGATTTGTGCCTAACTGTGATAATTTTCGGATGGGTTTCGTCTCCCTTGCATATTTTGATATTATTAATCTGTTTTTGATAGACTCGGAGCATTTGAGAGCCGATTCGAGGGGCAAGAGTATTGTGGAGTAGCTTTTTTGACCGGTTTGAGGTAAGTAATGACTGTAAATCTTGTCCTGAGGGTATAAAACCCCGGACTTAGTATTTTCTCACTATTTTGGAATGATGCACATGCTGGATGCTGAGTGTGTGGCGTGCACTGATTGGGGATTTGGACTTGGTCCTTCCCGTGGCAACTATTGAGTTGCGTAATTGCTTCAAATCACATGATAAATCGTATTTTCATACTATTGCTATATTTGGGCTGTAAGCCACGTTTGGGGCCTTGTGCCGACCTATTTAGACCCCTTGGGGGCTATTTTCTTATATTTCTCACTATATTGATTACGATTTACACTCAGTCATACCATGTTAAACTGTTTTCGAAACTCAGACTTGCTTACACTATTTTGTGATATAAATACTGCTTTGGGTCGAATACCCCGTTTGTTGATAGACCAAGTGGCTTTTTGAGAGTTTCTAATAGAGCGAGGTCGAGTGCCAATATTGTGAGGATATTATGGATCGGGTTGCACACCGCAGCATGTTACATTGTTATGCTATGTGAGAGGCCGAGTGCCTGAGTGATTTATGCCACGAGATGGCTTGATATTAGCTTGGGCTGTAGGATCCCCTCCAGAGTCTGTACACCTCTAGTAAGCGCAGGTACCTACTGAGTGCAAGTGTCGAGTGCCGAGTGATGAATGATTGGGAGGCATGAGTGATTGTGAGGTAGCCCTAGGAGCTAATACCAAGTGTTTGTGAGGCATGCTGAGTTACTGATGATGAGTGATGATACGCCCGAGGGGCAGATTATGATACGTGTTTTCATTTGAAAGACTATTTATGAACTTTGTCAATTATATATATTGGATCACTTTTGATTTCGATGAAACTTATGAAAAAGGCACACTTTCAACTGATATTTTTCTGAAAAAGAAGTTAGATGCTACAAGGCATCGTATCTGTGTTTTACTGAAGGAAATATTTCACTTACTATGCATTGATGACTGTTTTTATGTGCTTTCATAGCCTTAGGCATTATTTACTTTCATTACTACTGAGTTCGCGTACTCACATTACTCAATGCACTCCTGTGTGCAGATACAAGTGTTGGTACCGAGCGCTAGCTTTCTTCCTTCTCGTGGAGCCGGAGTTGAGATCGAGGTAGCTGTTCAGCGTCCGTAGATTCTCTTTTCCCTTTCTTGGGGTAGTAATTAGACTATTTATTTCGTTTGGTCTTGCATGAAATTTTTAAACTTAAAGATGTTTATGAAATATTTGAAACAGTTTTGGAATTTGTGATAACATTATGTAAATATGTGATTGTTTGGCTAGCGTAGTTCCATGATAGACGCCATCACGGCCGGCTTAGATTTTGGGGTCGTGACACATAGTTGTTCAACTCTCACTCATATTCTGTAACATTCATACATAACGACTAGATCGTGTGATCGGTGCATATTTCGAGAGCGTCACTGCTATGCATCTGTTAGGAATATAAAGCTTCTCGATTTAATGAAATTTGGAGTAGATAATAGTATGCAGTACCCTAGACCATTTATCATATTCATATCCCACAAATCTCTTTTGTCTTCATTTGAGTTCAACATTATGCTCTTGTCCAAATAACAAACATAATGGATCGATTAATGAACACAATTAATATGATAATACTCAATGATCTTCCTCATCTCATGAATCTCTTTATCTCAATCTGATATGCTTTTGTAGAGGTATTCCGCCGGACCAAATCAAACATGATCTTTTGGCAACACTCTAAGATAGCAAACACTAAACTCAATCTTAAGAAACCGATCAGAGTCATGAGGGTACGAAGTGAAAATTACTAGTAATTTTCAGGACTTCACACGATAGCAAGCATAGATTAAAACTTGTACCGTTCTTATATATCATTTTATACATACGTGGCATGAATCACGTATCATAGTATTGACTCATTTCCCGTAGGGCGTATGTCTTTTACAAACTCAATAATGTGCAGATGATAATTCAGACAACTCATGGCTAACTTTGAGTTTATAAATCTACTCTCACTACCAAAAAAGGGTAAATTTGAGGGGGTCATATTTTGGGGTTATAGGTAACCCTGCAAATTGCATCAATTTGTGGAGGCTTTGGCAACTGGCACAAATTAGTTTAATTTTTTGAAGATTTAAAAACGTCTGAATAATAGTATTACGTTTTTTGCCGTATTTGAAGGTTTGAGGTTATTAACCTCCACATATTTTTGAAATGAAGAAAACTCCACATATAACATCATTAATAAATAAAACTTTTTTGTTGTATTGAAGTTTTTCTTTTATTTTTCTTTTATTTAGTGAATTGGCTCTCTAAGTAGAAACAAATGCCTAGAAAAAGCGGTAATCAATATACTCTCCTCCTTCAACTCGTCTTTCTGACTAGGTTTATTTTGGTGTGTAGATCCCCCCTCTCTCTGCTGCTTGTTTGATCCTTCACCATAATTAACTATATATTTTCTGCTGGATTTTTTTTTGCTTGGATTCCTCATTGAGTTTTTCATTCCTCTACGTTTCTAGAAATAATTTGGATTGAATGAGCTCTTTAAATTTTGGAGTAGATTGTGGAAGTAGCCGAATATGAAGAATTGCTTTTTCGAGGTATACTCTATACATTCATGCCCAGTGCATTAACAAATATAATTCCTCTTTCTTGATCGATGTCGGCCGGTCTCTAATAAAAACATTAAGTTTTCCATGGATAAATCTTGGATTGGAAAGCCAAGGAACACAAACGAGTACTTACTTGGTTTGGATGAATTTTTAGAGTTTGCATTTAATAATTCGGCTGCAGGAGATACAATAAGATGGACATGTCCTAGATGTGGTTTTGGCAAGTGAAAAACTAGAGATATAGTACACGATCATTTGATTTGAAAGCCATTTCCTCAAAATTATGTTATTTGGGATCTTCATGGTGAGAAACGAGCAACAGAGGCGACAAAGTCTTCTAAAATATAAATGTAATGCAAGAGACATTTTACCTAGAAGACCTAATAGAAACAATGATTCATGATGCATTTGGGCGCATAGTTACCAAGCTGCTGATGTAGAGATATCTCAACCATTGGGTGAAGATGAAATATCAAACGAGGAGCATAGGGATAATCCGAGTGATTTTTACGAGTTTCTCAAAGATGGAAATGAAACACTGTATGAAGGTAGCAAGTACACAAATCTAGAGTTTGTAATAAAATTATATCATATAAAGGTCTTGTGCGGATTAAGAGACAAGGCATTGACTATGATACTGTATTTGTTGAGAGATGCATTTGAAAATGCAAAGTTACCTCCTTCGTTTTATGAGGCCAAAAAAATCATTAACAAACTTGGCCTTGACTACACTAAGATACCGGCATGTCCAAATAATTGTATGTTATATTGGAAAGGTGATTCAGAATTGGAAGCATGTACGTGTTGTGGTACATCTAAATGAGATCCCAAGAAGAAGAAAAACCAAACTGCAGAGGTTTTCTTTTACTTTCCATTGAAACCAAGGCTGCAAAGATATATGTGTGTCGTAAGACTGCTGAGCATATGAGATGGCATGCTTAACAACAATGGGTTGATAAGGCATCCAAAGGATTGTGAGTCCTGGAGGACATTTGATTTGACACACTCTGAATTTGCTTCAGATTCTCGAAATGTTCGCTTAGGCTTTGCTAGTGATGGTTTTAATCCTTTTGGAACAATGAGTACTACCTATAGTATTTGGCATATTTTCTTGATTCCATACAACTTTCTTTCTTGGGTGTGTATGAAGCACACCTCCTTCATCCTATCAATGATCATTCCAGGCAAGCAGATGCCTAGAAATAATATTGATGTATTTTGCAACCCCCGTGAAGGAATTACGTGAGCTATGGCATGATGGTGTGGAAATCTTTTTAGAAATAGAGTAGCGCTTATGTGGACAATTAGTGACTTTCCTGGGTTAGGATTCCTGTCTGGCTGGAACACACATATGGATCATTTGTAAATGATGAGGCAAGGACTATAGTGGTAAGTTTAGCTTTGGTGTATTTCTCTGACATTATTTGAAGTTCTATTTTAATATTTTGCATCTTAATCTTACTTTTTGTGCATACTAATTGATAATTTATTTTAACATTTTACATCTTAATCTTACTTTCTGTGCATACTAATTGATAATTTGCCTGCTTGTAGGAACAAATTGAATTGACTCAAGGCAATATCGATGATTCTGAAACTTTTCCAGATGATATTATTGGCAAGGTGTTGGGGGGAGAGCATTCTGGGAGGGTACGATGTATGGGTATGGGAGCAGCTCCTTCAAATACATTCAAGAATATCATGCAACGAGTTAATGCGCTGAACCATTCTTCATCTAGATTTGGCGCATCATCTGCAACTTTCACCTATTTGCAAGAAGAGGTCACTCATTTGAAGTCCCAATTACCAGACACCTTAACTTTACTAAAAGCTTACATGATATCAAAGGAAGGAAGAGTTCCTGAGGAATTTGCTGGTCTGTTTTCTCCTCAACCACAGGTAAGAAGAACATTAGATATCTCTGTTTTTCCTGAAGCTATCTCTAGAAATTTATAGTCCCTTTTGTTCAAATGCACATACTCTTTTTATACTTAATCAAGGTTTATATACACAAACTCTTTAATGCCATATGCCATACATAGGCATGAATCTACTATTGTTGACATGCTTTCTTGTTAATACATTTCACACGTCTAGATTCACGCAAAAAAAAAAAGTTTACATGGTTCCCATTCTGGTTCATAATGTGAGTACTTAACGGGAAATGCAGCAGGTACCTCGCTTCTAATTCCCCATAATTGTAGGTAATAATTTCCTTTTTTTTGGGGAGATGGCTTCTTTGTAAATTGTGATAGAGAAGTACTTGGATGGTGTATCTGCACTATATAATCACTTAGAAGATGAATGGTCTTCTTGTTCTGTTGTGCTATCATCCAAAAGACATGAAAAGAAATTGTAATTGCTTTCTTGAAAATTGAGCAAATAGATTTGCATTTGAAATGTTGAGTCTTAATATCACTATTACGTTGCTTTATGGAAGCATTCACAATTTATATATGGTATAATGGTCAGATTTTTTATCTAAATATGCTTTTTATTGTTTCAGCCTAGTGATGATGCAGAGAGTGAACCTACCTCGCCGGTGAATGTAAGAGGATCATCGGGGAGCATCTACCAGAATCACCAAGCAAATACTTAGAATGTTATTTATTTAATTTGGAACTACTGGTGCTTTTATGGATTTTAAGTAGTAATGTTTAGGAGCTACTTTAGTTTATGTTGCTTTAGTATGATTTGTAGTACTTGAATTTATGATTGTTGTTATTGTGGATGTTTAATGAAATTTGATTTCTGTTATATAATGAGTATTATTTAGTATATAATTTATATTTTTGTTTATGCATATGCTGATACAAGCTTGATCTCATTTAATCATGCAATATTTAATGACAAGAAAGCACATTTCAATATTCAACTCGTGATGGTAATTAATCCCTCACAAATAAAAATTTGTAAAACAAATTATATTGTGGCGATTATATACCCCAATTAATTAATTATTTTTAACATAAAACTCATATTGTGATGGTTATACATTGTCACTAATTATTTTTCAAAAATCACAGATTATATTGCGACAGTTGCAAAGCACCACAAATTATTATTTTTTAGCATTGAAACCATATAAAGGAGGTTAGAACCCGCCCTTAATTGACTTTAAAAAGCCCACTAATCACAAATTTAATTTGCGGAGGTCGTCGTGGAGGTTCTTTAAAACTATCACAAAAGCCTTGTGGCGATGATAACCATGGCGTTTCTTAAAACCCCCACAATTCAATTTGTGGGGGTCTGAACCCGTTATAAAATTAAGAAAAACCCTCCACAAATTACACCTTTTCTTGTAGTGTCTTTATTTTATCAATCTATTATAACCCACATCTGGCATTACGACAGACTATTAAATATAATCACACATAATTAACTATAAATTCAAAACGACATTCATATTATAAACATCAAACTCTCTATTATCATCGCTTCCGATAATAATAAGTTTATAATTGACTCATCTCTATTAGTCACTTGACAACAGAGGCAATCCTGTGTGAATAAGCAAAATAGTTTGTCTGTCCGACATACTTTTATCCTTAAAATTATGTACTCAACATAAAGAAATATTAGATGTATATGAACCAACAAGAATGAATAATTAAGCATCACTAACATTAACTTTAATAATGTAGTTTTACATGAACATGTTTGGGAAAAAAATATAAATATAAATACGGTAGCATCTATGCAAACTCAATGACTTCACATGTCTTTCATAAGCAACACATGCTATAAGTTTCGTTAATGGATATGCTACCATATGGTGCGTAGAGATGTATTTCATGCTCACTTCTTTATTTACAACTATGTCTCTAACAAAATTATACTTAATATCAATATGTTTCGTATTCCCATGGTACTTAGGATCCTTTGTGTAGGCTATTGCAGCTTGACTATCACAATTGATGGTTACTAGTTCAACAGTATTATTATACACACCCAAGTGGACCAGAAAACGTTTAAGCCAAACAGCTTCCTGCACGGCTGCTGAAAGTGCTACAATTCAGCTTCTATTGTAGACAAGTCTATAAATGATTTTTTCTTGCTACTTCATGATACAACAACATTGTTAAGAAATAATGTGTATCTAGAGGTAGATTTTCTTTCATCTAAATCTCCTGCCCAATCAGCATCAATGTTGCCTTTGAGTTGCAGATCAGTTCCTTGGTAACATAAGGAATAGTCGATTGCGCCTTTAAAATATCTCAATATTTTTTTAACTGCTTTCTAATATTGGTATCCTGGGTCGATTGATATTTGCTAAATAATCCAACATCATAAAAGATATCGGGTCTAGTACACAGCATATCATACATTAGACAACTGATTGCATTGGCATAAGGAATCTTTCTCATTTGTTCTTTCTCTTGTGGATTCTGGGGAACATCCTCCAGCTTAAAGCTTCACCTCTAAAAATAGGAGTGTGTATGGGTTTGCAATCTTGCACATTAAAACGTTCTAGAACTTTCTTAATGTAAGATTCTTGGGAAAGAGACAATAATCTATTTGAACGCTCTCTTTAAATCTTAACTCCAAGAATGTACGATGCTTCATCCATATCAGTCATCTCAAAAGTAGAAGACAACCACTCTTTTATATCTTTTACATACTCGATGTCACATGTGGCTATAAGTATGTCGTCTACATACAATGATAAGATTACAAACTTACCTTTGGATCTTTTAATGTACACACAATAATTTCTGTGGACCATAATGAAAATATATGATATGATAGCATCATGAAAACGTAATACTATCGTCTAAAAGATTGGATAAGTCCGTAAATCGACCTACAAAGTCGGCATACTTTATGCTCTTCGTCTTTTTTCACGAAACCTGTAGATTGTTCCATATAGATTTTCTCTTCTAGTTCTCCATTAAGAAATAAAAAATTTAAATCTATTTGATGAAATTCAAGATCCAAATTAGCCAACATTGACAAAATTAACCTTATTGAAGTAAACCTCACAACAGTGGAAAAGTTTCTTCATTATTGATTCCTTTCTGTTGTGTATGCTCTTTAGCTACCAGGCGAGCTTTATATCATTCGATACTACCATCACCCTTACATTTGATTTTAAGAACCCACTTGTTCCCAATTTCTTTACTGCCCATAGGTAGATCGACCAATTCTCATAGTTCGATTAATTTCATTGACTCCATCTCATCTTCCATTGCTTTTAACCATTTATCTTTTACGGGGCATGTAAGAGCCTCATTTACATTTTGTGGCTATTCTTCGTCTTGTGGAGTTATCATAAATGCTTCCCTTTCGATCTTAAATCGAAGACAAGGAATATGTTGATGACTCGTTCGTCGAGGTTGAGGTTGATAAATTGATCTATCAATTGGTAAGTTACTCACACTGGGACCAGCAATACCAAATTCACTAAATTTGGATGGTGTATTAGTAGTAACTGGAACATATGCATAATCGTCAGAGTGACTCTCATCCAAAATTATTTGAGTGTTTTACAGGGGAAGCTATCTGGTTCGTAGTTTCATAAAGAGACAAGTTCTGGCCTATCTCGCTATGCTTAGGAAAATAATTCTTTAAAAATGTAACATCTCGTGATCCAAGTTCAGTCACTTTGTCGCTATCTTGTTCACCTATGAACACATAACCCTTCGATCGTTCAGAGTATTGTATAAAGATACATTTTCTTCCCCTTGGTCCTAATTTTCCATATGAAGAAAAAGAATTACGAATAAAAGCAGCACAACACCAAGGCTGTAAAATTCTTAAATCGGGATTTCGATTATTCTATAACTCATATGGCATAGATATAACTGACTTAGAAGGGACACGATTAAGTACAAATACAGCAGTGAGCAACGCATCACCCCAATAGGTGATAGGCAATTTGCTTGTTCCATCATTGGCCTAACCATTTCTAACAGTGGTCTATTCTGTCGTTAAGGAAAAACTAATATTATTATTATTATTAAGACTAGGAACATTATCCATTGTAATAAAATCATTACATAAATAACTAGTACCATATTTTGTCTTGGCCAAATACAAATCAAGACCATGTTCGTGAAAGACTAAATGAAATCCTAAACTAATCAACACAGTAACTAAAACCAAATTTTGACGAATTGATGGAGCAAATAGTACATCATGTAGAAACAGAGTTAGGCCACCACACATATCAAGTTTTTAGGTAATTATCCTTTTAGATTCCTCTTTTAGAGTTATTCCCTGCATAAATCCATTTTTCTCCTTTGGGAATTCGCCGAAATTCCACGAAAGCATATCTTTTTGTTGCTACATGATTGGTGGCTCACGAGTGTACAATCCACACAAGATGTGATTCAATTAGATAAATAGAACAAGAAATATTTATATCACTATGTAAATTCGAAACAAGGTTATATAGCTTTTTAGCTCAGGACAATCACAAGCAAAATGTCTCTTGTTCTTACAGTTGTGACATTTTATCTTTGTCATATTTAGTTTTTTCTTTGGTTTGGGAACCGAAATATCATTCTTCATATGTTGATTAGTTTTAGGCTTCTTCCAGGCTTGTACCTTCCTATTCTTTCGGGAAAATTCACCATACTTGTGTTTTTTTGCCTTTTCCAGAATTTGGATCAGAACTTGCCACATATGCACTTGTAGTAGTTTTGTCCACTCTGAGGCGCTCTTCTTATTGTTCGAAACGACGCTTAGCATCTTCCATAGTTTTGATGCTAATGTCATGGGTCAAGTGCATCTACATATTCTCCTAACTTTGTGGTAAGGAATGAATCACAACTTGGACTTGTTTCTCTTCAATCAACACATGACCAGCATCTTTTAGTTCAATTACCACATTTGACATATGGCAAAGATGTTTATGCATTGTATGATCATGATGTTTCTTATAAGTGTCAAACTTAATAGTAAGTTTCCTCAGATTAGCAACGGAAGTATGGCCAAATTTTTCCTTCAATGTAGACCACATGTCCTTGGCATTGTCATACTTGCAAAATTCTCTCATGATATCATCATCCATACTGCTCAACAATGTTATGCGAACAAGAAATTTTTTCTTTTTCCAAGCTTGATATGCCTCAAGATCTCTCTCATGTTGGGGTGTGTCGCCACTTTTAGGATCTGCCATAGACACATTAAAAGCCTCAAGAGCCTCTTGCTCTTTCAGGACATATTGGACATTATCCCCATTTAGCTTATCACTTTTGTTAAGCTCAGCGACGATAGTTTTTGTAGCAGTAGACATACTGATTTAGACAAGCATAAACTATTATGAGAAAACTATGTACTTATATTTTAAAAAAGCCTAAATTCATATAATAATCATTATGCATGTTAATATTTACTTCACATTAGATTCAGATTCGAAAGTCACTAAGTTCTTAATCATCATCTGAATTCTCCTATGTTGTAAACCTAACATAATTAATCATATAAGTAAGCTTATCTTAAATCAAATAAATTCAAAACAAATATATAATAACATGAAATATTAAATTCAAGACAAATATTAAATTACTTCCTTCATTGTCAATTATAATCTTTATGGGTTTCACTTCAATTAAGATGAAAACAAATCTCATCGTAGTGACGCATCAACGAGTTTTGGAAAAAACTATTTACTATGCATTTCTTCAACAATGGGTATTCCCAAAATAGAATCAAACAATAACAAAAAACAGCGAAGACAAACTATCGCTTCCAATTTTCACATTGTAAAAAAAACAGAACATACGATTATGAAACTGACTAAAAACAAGTAACATAGGCTCTGATGTCAATCAAGATTTAAATTAAACACACAATTTGCAGGATCATTGTATTTGTTTCACTAGTCAAATAGTTCAATCACATGTTAATACACGAATAACATTATAAAGTTCACAGTCATTTATCGTACCTTGTTACAAAGATTCTCTCTAAGTGCTTCGTAGAAGAAATCTTCACAAGATCTTCACGGGAACTCTTTAGAATTTTGTGAGACAAGAAAGAAATTTTTTCTGTTGAAGGAGGAGAGAATTCAATACCAGAATTCTCACGCATGCTTCTCCTTTTATTGAACAGATACGACACAACGGTTTAGGGAGTCCTAACTAAAATAGCTTAGCAACGGAAGTATGGCCAAATTTTTCCTTCAATGTAGACCGCATGCCCTTAGCATTGTCATACTTGCAAAATTCTCTCATGATATCATCATCCATACTGCTCAATAATGTTATGCGAACAAGAAATTTTTTCTTTTTCCAAGCTGCCTCAAGATCTCTCTCATGTTGGGGCGTGTCACCACTTTTAGGAGCCGTCATAGACACATTAAAAGCCTCAAGAGCCTCTTGCTCTTCCAGGACATACTGTACATTATCGCCATTTAGCTTATCACCCTTGTTAAGCCCAGCGACGATAGTTTTCGTAGCAGTAGTACTGATTTAGACAAGCATAAACTATTATGAGACAACTATGTACTTATATTTATAAAAAAAACTAAATTCATATACATGATCATTAAGCATGTTAATATTTACTTCACATTAGATTTATATTCGAAAGTTCACTAAGTTCCTAATCATCATCTGAATTCTCATATGTTGTAAACGTAACATAATTAATCATATAAGCAAGCTTATCTTAAATCAAATAAATTCAAGACAAATATAGAATTATTCAATAATATGAAATATTAAATTGTTAATTCATACGAGTACACATACAAATTAGTCAGATACAAACAACTATTATACAAATTAGATACATATCATCACATTAATTGTTGCTTATGAACACGAATGGATGAAATAAAATTTTTATGCAAGTTATCTGGCAGTAATATTTTTGCGCTTGGAACTATTGGTTTGACCGAATTTATTCAATTACTATTTTTCATAGGTAGTCTAAGGGAACGGCACATAGTCTTATGAACCATCAAATCTATGTACTTATACAAATTATCTTGAACCGTCTTCCTATAAGATCCTTTTAACTTGTGGTCAACTCCTTGCCATGATTTATCAAGCAATTCTTTATGGAAGTTATAGTTATATGGTAATGCAGACCATAAAGCTCTATACTTCACTTCATCACTTAGTAGACCATAAAGCAATTCTTTATGGAAGCTATTATGTGGAAAGTTGATGAAAATGAGTTTTGATAATTAATAAATGAATATAGTTGACTTTGGTCAACAGTTCTGGTAAACGGAACCGGACCCGTGATTCGACGCTCCCGAAGGGTTCGTAGGAAAATATGGGACTTGGGCATATGCTCGGAATCGAATTCCGAGGTCCCAAGCCCGAGAAATGAATTTTTAAAAGAAATTATTTTCTGAAAATAATAAAGGAATAAGAAAGTGAATAATTATGTGAAAACAGTGTTTTTGGGCCCGCATTATGGTTCCGGAGCCCCGAACAGGTTTATTATATGTTATGCGACTTATCTGTGAAATTTGGTGTAAAACGGACTTGAAATGAGTGGTTTCGGATAAAAAATGAGACTTTGAGGTTTTAAAGAACTAGAAATGTGGCTTGGAAAGTAGTGTTATGTTCCCGAGGTCCGAATGAGATTCCGAGACCGGGAATAGTTCCGTGGTGTTAATTATAACTTGTCTGCAAAGTTTGAAGTCGTTCCAAGCAGTTTAGGCCGGTTCGACGGATTGAAGTGAATTCTAGAATTTTAAAGTTCTTAAGTTTGATTAATTGGATTTTGAGGTTTAATTATGTGTTTTTGATGATATTTTGATGATTTAAAAGCTTGAACAGGTTCGTATGATGTTTCGGGAGTCGTGTGTGTTTTTGGTTTTGAGCCCCGAGGGCTCGGGTGAGTTTCGGGTAGCTAACGGGGTGTAAAAAGTTAGAAAATCTGGTGTGATGTTGCAGGTTTCTGGTGTCTGGTGTTTTCTTCTCTGCGATCGCATCCCTTGCTCCGCGATTGCAGAGGTCTATCCGGGTCTCTTCCGTGATCGCATTCCTTCGACCCGCGATCGCATTATGTGACGTCCTAGTGTTCCGCGATCGCATTCCTACGACCTGCGATCGCATAGGGTCAGCCAAGCTATGCTCCGCGACCGCGACTCCTCTTCTGCGATCGCAGTAAGTTAGGACCAGACTCTCCGCGATCGCAGCCCTCTTCTTGCGATTGCGATGAATAAAGTCGCCCAGTTAATTCCTTAGTCAAAAACAGAATACTATTACGGGATTTATCATTTTTCACCTT
>ML280384.1:0-61395 GCA_005239495.1 Nicotiana undulata
ACTGTGCAGGTATCGAGGTTGGTTCGTCTGTTCGTCCGTCAGCTGATAGGTACTGATCGCGGCATCGGTCCACACGGTGAGCTGTTTTCTTGGCGTTCTCCTGACATCACCTCTGGAGCCTTCTAGTTTCATTTTGCTCAGTCTTTTGTTCCAGACCGTGGCTTGTATATTTTGGACATGTATTTCTGCTGTTGTATCTATGTAGCCTCCCGTTGACATTGTGACACTAGTCCTGGCACACACTTGTTGTAGTTATGTTGGTAATTTGGGGTTGTATATATTGGGCCTAGCCGTGGCTCAGCTTATTTTCGGCCTCACCCCATATTTTTATTGTATTCCGCATTATTATTGTTATTGTTGTTTGTTGGCTTGCCTAACCTCGCCGTTAGGAGCCATCACGACCTGGACCGGTTTTGGGTCGTGACAGTTTATTATTTATCGCAAGAGGGGCCATGCCGTGCCGATTGTTTATTATTTATCGCACGAGGGGACATGCCGTGCCGATTGTTTATTATTTATCGCATGAGGTGACATGCCATGCCGATTGTTTATTATTTATCGCACGAGGAGACATGCCGTGCCGATTGTTTATTATTTATCGCACGAGGGGGCATGTCGTGCCGATTGTTTATTATTTATCGCACGAGGGGACATGTCGAGCCGATTGTTTATTATTTATCGCACGAGGGGACATGCCATGCCGATTGTTTATTATTTATCGCACGAGGGGACATGTCGTGCTGATTGTTTATTATTTATCGCATGAGGGGACATGTCGAATCGACTGTTTATTATTTATTGCACGAAGGGACATTCCGTGCAGAGTGGTTGTTATTTATGCACGAGGGGACATTCCGTGTCGAGTGATTGTGAGACTATGCACGAGGGTACATGTCGTGCCTGTTTTTGTTCATTATCTGTTCTGAGATGTTAAATTCTTGCTTTTACTTTCACATTTCAGTTATCACCCTGTTCTACTGTGCTAGTATCTGTTTCCCCTTTTATCCCCAGCATGTTCTCCCCGTATCTGCTTTTACTCGTTTATTTTCGTCGATATCTTCCTGTTATTATATAGAATTGCACAGGTATGTATATTGTTGTCGGTCCTAGCCTCGTCAATACTTCGCCGAGGTTAGGCTCGACACTTACTCAGTACATGGAGTTGGTTGTACTGATGCTACACCTGCACTTCTTTATGTTGTGCAGACTTTGCACCCGGACCCGGTGGATACTGACGGAGGTAGAATTCCATCAGTTCATTCAGGAGACATCGAGGTAGACCCGCCGACGTTCGTGAGCCTTGGCGTCACCTTCCACCCTTCTCTTTCAGTTCTGTCTTATTCTATAGTTTCAAAGACAGTTATATGTACTTATTTTCGGACCATTGTATTTAGTAATCTCATAGATAGTTTGTGAGTATGTGACACCAGTTTTAGGTTATATTTATGGGTTTTATTTCGAAGCTTTCTATATTAATTTTGAACTTCGTTAACTTTCATATTGTTGACCACCGTTGGCTTAGTTATCTTGTTCATTTTAGTTGTTAATGAGTTTATTTAGTTCAAACGTTGGCTTCTCTAGCGGGTTCAACGTTAGGCGCCATCACGGCCTGAAGGTGGGATTTCGGGTCGTGACAAGTTGGTATCAGAGCTCTAGGTTGCGTAGGTCTCACAACTCACGGACAAAGTTGGTAGAGTCTGAGGGATCGGTACAGAGACGTCTGTACTTATCCCCTAGAGGTTGCGAAGTTAGGAATAACTTCATATCTTTCATTCTCTATCGTGCAATTTGATTTCTAAATACTAATTGAGTCTCTATTCTAGTCTCTCGGAGATAGCGAGAACGCGTCTTTCTTATCGACCGACCAGTAGCCTGATCCTCCTATTGCGGCTCCTACGAGGGGCCGAGGCTGAGGCCGTGCTAGAGGCAGAGGCAGAGGCAGAGCTAGAGCAACAATTCCAGTAGAGGACCCACATGTAGACTTTGCCGGTGAGGTTCCTACTCAGAGAGTCCCAGTTGGACCAGCTGAGGTCCCAGAGGGGTTCATTGCTACCCCGGTGCTTCAGGAAACTCTAGTCCGCTTAGTGGGACTCATTGAGAGTGTATCTCAAGTCGGTCTTCTTCCTACTGCACCAGTCGTCTCTTAGGCTGGGGGAGGGTGCCATACTCCTGCTACTCGTACACCAGAGCAGTTTGCCACTCAGTTTCAGGCTCCAGCACCAGAGGCAGCTGGAGTAGCTCAGCCAGGTATTGTGGCACCGGCAGCTAACGGTACAACTATGTCAGCAGATGCCCTATGGAGACTAGACTGGTTCACCAAGTTATTCACTACTACATTTACTGGTGCACCATCAGAGGATCCCCAGGATTATTTGGGCAGCTGTTATGAGGTTCTTCGGAACATGGCAATTGTGGAGCACAATGGAGTTGATTTTGCTACTTTTCGTCTTTTGGGTTCCGCCAAGACTTGGTAGAGAGACTATTGCTTGACCAGGCTAGCTGGGTCTACACCTTTGACTTGGGCTCAGTTCTTCGAGTTATTCTTGGGGAAGTTCCTTCCAGTTACTCAGAGGGAGGATCTTCGGAGGCAGTTTGAGCGCCTCCAATAGGGATCTATGTCTGTCACTCAGTACGAGACCCGGTTCATTACTCTAGCCAAGCATGCTATTATGATACTCCCCACTGATCGGGAGAGAGTTCAGAGATTTTTTGAGTGATTGACTCAGCCTATCAAACTTCAGATGGCTAGGGAGACGAATACTGATATCTCCTTTCAGGATGCAGCCGATGTGGCCAGACGCATTGAGATGGTATTATCCTAGGGTGGTGGTCAGGGGGCTGACAAGAGACCTCGTCATTTTGGCCATTTCAGTGGTGCCTGATCTGGAGGCAGAGATTTATTTGGTAAAGGTCATCCCTTTAGGCCTTATCAGTCGGCACTCCAGGTATCCCGCAGTGCACCATCAGCTCCCATCACTGCACCACCGATTCAGAGCTTTTAGGGTGGTCATTCTGGTCGTTAGGGACAATTCCAAGGTCAGTATTCTTAGCAGCCGAAGACTTGCTACACTTGCGGTGGTTCGGGGCACATCTCCAGGTTTTTTCCCCGAGGTTATGGTGGGTCTCAGTATCGGGGTTCCCGTGCCATGGTTCCCGTATCAGGTGCACCCCCACCCCCTCAGCCAGCTAGGGGTGGTGGTCGTGGTGCCGGAGGTGGAGGTCAGACACATAGAGGTGGAGGGCATGCCACGAAAGGTAGAGGTCAGACCGTAGTAGGTCGACCCAGTGCTGTTCAGGTTAGAGGGGCTCAGCTCCAGTGTTATGCTTATCCTGCCAGGCCTGACGCTGAGGCTTCTGATGCAGTTATTATAGGTACGGTTCTAGTTTGCAGCCGAGATGCTTTGGTATTATTCGATCCGGGTTCTATCTTCTCTTATGTGTCTTCATATTTTGCCCCTTATTTGAGCATGTCCCGTGATTCCCTGAGTGCTCCTGTATATGTGTCTACCCCGGTGGGTGATTCTATTGTGGTAGATCGAGTCTACCGTGCTTGATTCGTGGTCATTGGTGGTATGGAGACTCAGGTTGATCTTTTGCTTCTTGATATGGTTGACTTTGATGTTATATTGGGGATGGCTTGGCTATCTCCCTATCATGCTATTCTGGACTGTCATGCCAAGACAGTAAACTTAGCCTTTCCAAGAGTACCTCGTTTGGAGTGGAGAGGTACTCCTAGTCATTCTCCCGGTAGAGTTGTTTCTTATGTGAAGGCTCGGCGCTTGGTCGAGAAGGGTTGTCTGGCCTATTTAGCCTAAGTTCATGATTCTAGTGCCGAGGTTCCTTTTATGGACTCTGTGCCCGTGGTCCGTGAGTTTCCAGAGGTATTCCCTGCTGACCTGCCGGGTATGCCACCCGGCAAGGATATTGACTTTTGTATTGAGGTGGCTCAGGGCACTCAGCCCATTTCTATTCCGCCGTATCGTATGGCCCCGCCAGAGTTGAAGGAATTGAAGGAGCAGTTGCAGGATTTTTTTGATAAAGTCTTCATTAGGCCTAGTGTTTCTCCTTGGGGTGCTCCAGTGTTGTTCGTTAAGAAGAAAGATGGCTCAATGAGGATGTGTATTGACTACCGGCAGCTGAAAAAGATTACTATTAAGAATAAGTATCCTTTGTCGAGGATTGATGATCTATTTAACCAGCTTCAGGGTGCTATAGTGTTTTGCAAGATAGACTTGAGATCAGGTTACCATCAGCTGAGGATTAGGGCTTCTGATGTCCCTAAGACGACCTTCCGCACTCGTTATGGGCACTATGAGTTTCTGGTGATGTCTTTTGGGTTGACTAATGCCCCCGCTGCATTCATGGAGTTGATGAACCAAATGTTCAAGCCTTATTTGGACTCGTTCGTTATTGTTTTCATTGATGATATATTGATATACTCTCGCAGCCGAGAGGAGCATGAGCAGTACCTTAGAGTCGTCCTCCAGACTCTGAGGGATAGTCAGTTGTATGCCAAATTTTCTAATTGTTAGTTCTGGTTAAGTTCGGTGGCATTTCTGGGCCATGTTGTGTCGGCAGAGGGTATTCAGGTGGATCCCAAGAAGATTTCAGCAGTCACAGATTTGCCTAGACCCACTTCAGCAATAGAGATTCGGAGCTTCTTGGGCTTAGCAGGTTATTATCGCCGATTTGTGGAAGGCTTCTCATCTATCGCAGCCCCGATGACCAGGTTGACTCAGAAGGGTGCCCAGTTCATGTGTTCTGAAGAGTGTGAGGCGAGCTTTCATAAGCTCAAGACAGCATTGACCACGACACCGGTGTTAGTTTTGCCCATAGATTCAGGATCGTATACCGTGTATTGTGATGCTTCACGGGTTGGGCTTGGTGCAGTGTTGATGCAGGATGGCAAAGTTATACCCTATGCTTCTCGTCAGTTGAAGAGTCATGAGAAGATTTATCCAGTTCATGATCTGGAGATTGCAGCTATTGTTCATGCATTGAAGATTTGGAGGCACTATCTGTATGGGGTGCCTTGTGAGGTGTTCATGGATCATAAGAATTTACAGTATCTATTCAGGCAAAAGGAGTTGAACATGAGGCAGAGAAGGTGGTTAGAGTTACTGAAGGATTATGATATTACCATTCTTTATCATTTGGGGAAGGCCAATGTGGTGGACGACGCTTTGAGCCGGAAGTTAGTCAGTATGGGAAGTCTAGCTTATTTATCAATCGGGGAGCGACCTCTTGCGTTGGATGTTCAGGCTTTAGCCAACCGATTTGTGAGGTTGGAGGTTTCTGAGACAGGCGGTGTTTTGGCCCAAACTGTGGCCCGTTCTTCATTGTATGATCGTATTTGGGCCAGGCAGTATGATGATCGTCATTTATGTGTTCTTAGAGAAACAGTCCGGCACGGAGGTGCCAAGCAGGTTACGGTTGATGACGAGGGAGTTCTGCGGATGAAGGGTCGTATTTGTGTACCTGATGTTGACGGTATTTGTGAGTTGATACTACAGGAGGCCCATAGTTCCTGGTATTTCATCCATCCAGGAACCGCAAAGATGTACCAGGACTTGCGGCAACACTATTGGTGGCGGAGGATGAAGAAGGATGTTGTAGCTTATGTAGCTCGGTGCTTGAACTGCCAACAGGTTAAGTACGAGCACCAGTGACCCGGTGGTTTGATGCAGCAGATTCAACTTCCTGAGTGGAAGTGGGAGCGTATCACCATGGACTGCCACGGACTCATAGGATGTTTGATGCGGTCTAGGTTGTTGTGGATAGGCTGACCAAGTCAGCACACTTCATTTCGGTATCAGTTTCATATTCAACGGAGAAGTTGTCAAGGATCTATATGAGAGAGATTGTTAGATTGCTTGGTGTGCCCATATCCATTATATCAGACCGAGGTACTCGGTTTACCTCCCTTTTTTGGAGAGTATTTCAGCTAGAGTTGGGCACACAAATTGATTTGAGCACATCATTTCATCCTCAGACAGACGGACAGTCCGAGCGTACTGTTCAGATTTTGGAGGATATGTTGCGGGCTTGTGTTATTGATTTTTGTGGTTCATGGGACCAGTTCTTTCCTTTAGCTGAGTTTGCCTACAACAAAAGCTATCAGTCGAGCATTCAGATGGCTCTGTATGTGGCGTTATATGGTAGACGGTGTCGGTCTCCAGTCGGATGGTTTGAGCCAGGGGAGGCTACATTGTTGGGTTCTGAGTTAGTCCAGGATGCCTTGGACAAGGTGAAGATTATTCAGGATAGAATTCGTACAGCTCTGTCCAGGCAGAAGAGTTATGCGGATCGTAGAGTTCGAGATTTGGCCTTTATGGTAGGAGACCGGGTATTTCTTCAAGTGTCGCCTATGAAGGGCGTGATGAGGTTCGGGAAGAAGGGAAAGTTGAGCCCTAGGTACATTGGTCCATTTGAGATTTTGGATAAGGTCGGAGAGGTGGCCTACAAACTTGACTTGCCACCTAGTTCATCAGTTGTGCATCCAGTATTTCATGTGTCTATGCTCCGGAAGTATATTGTGGATCCATCTCATGTACTTGACTTCAGCGGTGTCCAATTGGACCAGGATTTCTCCTACGAGGAGGAGCCGGTAACTATATTAGACCGACAGGTGCGCCGGTTGAGATCGAAGAGTTATCACTCGGTTCGTGTTCAGTGGAGAGGTCAGCCTGTTGAGGCAGCTACCTGAGTGTCCGAGTCCGCTATGTGGAGCCGATATCCCCATCTTTTCCCCGATTCAGGTACCTTTCTATGTCCGTTCGAGGATGAATGTTTGTTTTAGAGGTGGAGATTGTGATAACCCAAAAGGTCACCCTGTGTTAATTTTAACTAAATCGGTGTTCCGAGGCCTCGAAAGCCTCCGTTAATCCCACTTCGATGTGCGTGAGCAGCCTGGGCGCGTAGCCGGGAAGCACTTATATGAAAACTTGATAATAAGTTGAATTTGCAGTAATTAATTGAATATAGTTGACTTTGGTCAACAGTTTTGGTAAACGAACCCGGACACATGATTTGACGGTCCAGAAGGGTCCGTAGGAGAATATGGGACTTGGGCATATGCCCGGAATCGAATTCCGAGGTCCCAAGTCCGAGAAATGAATTTTTAAAGAAAATTATTTCCTGAAAATAATAAAGATTTTTGAAAATGGAATTTGATTTGAAACCTGTGTTACCGGGCGCGTATTATGGTTCCGGATACCGGAACAGATTCAATATGTGTTATTTGGTAAGGAACGGACTTGATTTGACGTGTTTCAGATCAAAAAAATAAAAAATCGAGAGTTAATGGAGTCTTGAGAAAATTATATAGAAATAAGGATTTTCTTAAATTTGAAATTTGGTTTGGAACGTGATTTTATGTTAGCGAGGTCCGAATGTGATTCCGAGACCGGGAATGGTTTCGTTATGTCATTTATGACTTGTCTGCAAAATTTGATGTCGTTCCGAGTTGTATAGGTCGGTCCGGCGAATTTTTATAGAAATCAAGAACTTGAAGTTTCTTAAGTTATGGTTTTAGGGGTGTTGGGGTGTTATTTGAGATTTAGCGTTGTTTTGGGTGTGCCGAAGGCTTGAGAGAGTCCGTATTATGATTTAGGACTTGTTGGTATATTTGGACGGGGGCTCGGGTGGGCCTAGGTGCCTCCCGGACACCCAACGGGGCTAAAAACTAGCTAAAATAGTTGTTGGTGCCACTGGTGCTGGTTTGACCGCAGGTGCGGTTGCCCAGCCGCAGGTGCGGAACCGCTCTTGCGGTCCCAGCCTCGCAGGTGCGGAAGTTCCGAAGGTGCGGTTCCTTTTCCACAGGAGAGGAGCCGCAGGTGCGGTCTCCAGCTCTGCAGGTACGACCCCAGCCTCCCTTGCCATTTTCCGCAGGTGCGATCTTTTTCTCGTCGGTGCGGGACCGCAGGTGCGGAACCCCTGTAGGCCAGACTGTATTTAAATGCAAAAACTCGGGATTTCTTCATTCCCTTCATACCAAAAACTCCATTAGAGACTTGTGAGCTTGGGAAGAACACCCCACGACCTATCTACTGTTAAGGTAAGTTAATTCCATCCTAATACTAGTTTCATGCATGAATTCTTAATAGAGTTTACTACTTAATTAATGGAAAAATCAAGAATTGGGTAGTAAATTTAGGGTTCTTGAGAAAATTTGCGTATTGTCCGTTTAATGCTAAGAATTCAAATATAAACTTCATATTAATGATCCTTAGGCTATGGGTGAGTGATTCCTTCGAGAATTTTTGGGATTCGAGCGTGCGGGCCTGGGGTCAAATTTTGGTATTTTTGGAAGAATGATAGAAAATGCATAATTAGGCTTTGGAATTGGTTTATTGAGGAATTATTGATGTTAATAACTCAATCATGTCTAGATATTATCGATTCGGAGTTGGATTCGAGAGGAAAGGCTGTGATTGAGGCTTGACTTGCATTTTTGGAGCCGAGGTAAGTGTTTGCCCTAACCTTAGATTGAGGGATTATGTATAAGTCTTATTTGCTATGTGTAATTCATCTCCAACGTATAGGTGAGGTGACGAGTACCTATATGTTGTGGTCAAGCATGCCCGTGGGTCAATTGTGATGAATCATATCGTGTTCTTACTATTCTCTGTATTATGAGTAATTGGTGATTTAGAAGTGATACATTGATGTTGTTTCATGACGTGGAAAGTTATTGAGTTATTTGTTCAGTTGAGGCTTTTACTGTTGAAATTGTATTTCTAAGCGAGTTTGGTTATAGCTGAGTCCCTTGCCGGGACGATAGAACTTTGTTGAGTATTTCTGTACACTTGAGATTTCTTATTGTTAGTTTTCGTATTATATTGTTTTTTTATATTATTATCGCACGAGGGGACATGCCCTGCCGATTGTTTATTGTTTATCGCACGAGGGGACATGCCGTGCCGATTGTTTATTATTTATTGCACGAGGGGACATGTCGTGTCGGTTGTTTATTATTTATCGCACGAGGGGACATGCCGTGCCGATTGTTTATTATTTATCGCATGAGGGGACATGTCGTCCGATTGTTTATTATTTATCGCACGAGGGGACATGCCGTGCCGATTGTTTATTATTTATCGCACGAGGGGACATGTCGTGCCGACTATTTATTATTTATTGCACGAAGGGACATTCATTGCCGAGTGGTTGTTATTTAAGCACGAGGGGACATTCCGGGCCGAGTGATTATGATACTATGCACGAGGGGACATGCCGTGCCTGTTGTTGTTCATTACCTGTTCTGAGATGTTAAATTCCTGCTTTTACTTTCACATTTCAGTTATCACCCTGTTCTACTGTGCTAGCATCTGTTGCCCCTTTTATCCCCAGCATGTTCTCCCCGTATCTTATTTTACTTGTTTATTTCCGTCGATATTTTCCTGTTATTATATAGAATTGAACAGGTATGTATATTGTTGTCGGTCCTATCCTCATCACTACTTCGCCGAGGTTAGGCTCGGCACTTACTCAGTACATGGGTCGGTTGTACTGATGCTACACCTGCATTTCTTTATGTTGTGCAGACTTCGCAGCCGGACCCGGTGGACACTGACGGAGGGAGCATTCCATCAGTTCATTCAAGAGGCATCGAGGTAGACCCGCAGACGTTCGTGGACCTTGGCGTCACCTTCTACCCTTCTCTTTCAGTTCTGTCTTATTCTATAGTTTCAAAGACAGACATATATACTTATTTTCACACCATTGTATTTAGTAATCTCATAGACAGTTCGTGAGTATGTGACACCAGTTCTGGGTTATATTTATGGGTTTTATTTCGAAGATTGCTATATTAATTTTGAACTTCGTTACTTTCATATTATTGACCACCGTTGGCTAAGTTATCTTGTTCATTTTAGTTGTCAATGAGTTTTTTTAGTTCAATCGTTTGCTTGTCTAGCGGGTTCAACGTTAGGCGCCATCACGGCCTGAAGGTGGGATCTCGGGTCGTGACAGTAAATAAGGTAAACAATCAATTGTTCAGTAATTGGAGAGTCACAAAATCAATTAAGAGCAGGAAGCTAATTAAGGAAAGACATCAAACAACTGAAGTATAGAGTAGGTAATTAGGGGCGAATACACAAAGGGCTCAATTAAGTAAATAAGTAGTACGAATTAATAAATAACAATGTCAATCACAGAATAAGGTAAGATATAATTTAAGGTTGTGAAAATAGGGAAAACCGGAAATCAGCATATGAGTATCAACACAGTGAATCAGGGATTCAGAGAATCGAAATAATACTGATTTTAAGGGAAATAACATAAATTTCCATGAATAAGCATACAAGTCGGGTATAAACAGAAAGAATCAAATCAGAAACCCTAATAGGACATATAGGGTAAAATCACAACATATTAAAATTAAACGAAGCATTATTCATGAGAATCAAACACAAAGCAGAGTCATATAGCAAATAAACAACGACGAACTCAGCATCCAAACATAGTGCTGAAAAATTAGGGGTTTCAACATAACTAGTTAGGGTTAAGGGAAAAACTTAAAAAAGTCGATTAAACACATTAGAATCAGAGAATAAAAACATAAATGTCAGAAATCATTTTGAAGAAAAGAATTTCAGAAACCCTAGTTAGGAAAAATGAAGAGACACTTTGAAAACTAGAAAGTTTCTCATAAAAATAAGTAAACACACTTCGATCCTTCTCAGATCTGTTATAGATCTAAAAATTTTAGGAGATGATATTAGGATTTTGAGAAAATTACCCAGAAATGAGAGATATCGGCATAGAAACCATAAGATTAGCCAAAAATAGGATGATCTTACTCAAATCGAGCCATGATGGCCTGAGACTGGTGAGGACAGGCCAAGGTGTGAGTGGATCGGCCCCTGGTCCCTTGAGGACCTCAAGGATAGCAAACAATTCCGGCGTAGGAGAGCCGTTAAGGCTGGAGGGTGGTGGTGATTCACCATAGTCGACGATAGGTAAGCAATATAATAAGGGTTAGGGAAGAGAAAATTTGGGAGAGAAGGGGAAGGGTGACGACAGAGTGTGAGAGGAGAGTGAAAGGTTTGGGGGGGGGGGGGTAGTCTTAGGTTAATTAAGGTAAGGTTTAATCTGGGTCGTTGATCAAAAATGATCAACGACCAGGATTCAAGTGGAATTGGGTCGGGTAGGGGTAAAAGTTTGGGCCTGAAGCATTGGCCCAATTCAATTAGGCATTTGGGTTGGTTAATAGGCTATAATTGAAATAAAATAGGGTCATTTGTTAAATACCCAAAAGTAAATTAATTAAAATAATGTGTAAAATAATCACTAATTATAAATTGGAATTTCAAGCATAGAAACGTTTTAAAAAATGATTATTCAGTATTTAAAATACAAAAGACTAATTTCTGGTAGAAAATAGAACTAAATTATATGCTGTCACGACCTTAAATCATATTCGGTCGTGATGGCGCCTATCGTGGAACTAGGCTAGCTATTATCACATAATTACCCAATTACTTGGGCGAATTATCCCAAATTCATTAAATACGTTTCATAGCAAGTATATAATACTCTAATGTTTTAAACAGCATAAATAATCTAACAGACTATAACCCTTCTCCCAGAACTGGAGTCAACGGATCACGAGAATCTAAGAGTAATACGACACTGCTAATGTCATAATACAATGTCTTAGAACAAATACTAAATACTCAATGAAGGAAGGGAAATGGAGATGTTGCGGACGCTGGACAACTACCTCAAAATCCCGAATGCTGACGCCGAACGGACTCAGATGACTACTCCTCAGAACCAGTACCTGGATCTACACACAGAGGTGCGGGGAGTAATGATGAGTACGCCAACTCAGTAGTAATGAAAATAAATCAATTCAGACGATAAGAAACACAAAACAACAAAACATCAATTCACAATAGTAAAATACTAAGTCTTAACAAAATATACATTTAGTCCAAATGTTTAAAAACCAGTTTCCGTAAAAAAATCCTTTGAACAAGTAGGTTTCCCAATGTTGCTCAGTAAAATTCCCAAAGAAATCAGTATGAAAGATGAAATGAATCATAATCAGAACTCAGCAAAAATATCATTATAAACCGCCCCTCGGACCAAATCATCACTCATAATCAGTCACTCAGCACCTCACCATCACTCAGTAACAGTCACTCAGCACCTCACAGTCACTCATGCCTCCCAAATCACTCGCCACTCGGCACTCTCACTCATTAGGTACCTGCGCTCACTGGGGGTGTACAGACTCCGGAGGGGCTCCTACAGCCCAAGCGCTATAAACAGCTAAATCATGGCATCAATCACTCAAGCACTTGGCCTATCTCATATCATAAATATCCTCACAATATTGGCTCTCGGTCTCACCCAGTCATACACTATCAACTGCCACTCGGGCCATAAATAAATGGGGTTCTTGACCAAAAATAGTATTTTATTTCATGAATAATAATATCAGCAATACTGAGTGTCAAAACAGTTCAACAAGAATGACTGAGCAATCATGGTTACTACGTAAGGAATATCATAAAATAGCCCCCAAGGGGTTAAAACAGATCGGCACTAGGCCCCTCGCATTGCTTACAACCAAATATATCAGAACATAGTAATACTATTTAACATATGATTTAAAATCAGTTTCACAACTCAATAGTTACCTAAGAAGGAACCAATTTCCAATTTCCCAATTTGTGCATGCCCCACACTCTTCATCTAGTGTGTGTGTCACTCCAAAACTGTGAAATGATGTAAATTCCGGGGTTTTATACCCTCAGGACAGGATTTAAAGACATAACTTACCTCAAACTAGCCTGAAAAGCTACTCTGCAATTCTCTTGCCCCTCGAATCGGCTCCCGAACGTTTCGACTTTATCAAAATCATTTTTATCACATCAAAATACGCTAGGGAGGTGAAACCCAATCGAAAAATATCAACTTTATGCACAATTCTCGAATTTGGCCAAAACCCAATCCCCGAACCCATGTCTCGGAACTCGACAAACTTTTTACCAAAATGATCCTCATCTTCTCACTAGTCTATACATATAAAGAACGCTGAAATCAGAGTCCAAATGACCCCTCAAATAATCCCTAGAAGGTCTCTTAAACTCAATCCCTAGTTCTTCCTTTTTCCACTGACTTCACCCAATTAAACACCACTAATTAGGTCCTTAATCACATATAATCGAGTTATGAAGTCCAAAAACCTTACCTCAATGAAGAACAATTGTTTCCCTCTTCAAAATCTCTCCAAAAGCTCTAATCCCGTTTAAAAATGGTGGAAAAGTGGGCAAGGGTCGCGGATGGGTTTTTTATATACTGCCCAGGCATTTCTTCATTGCGATCGCTGACATCCACTCGCGATCGCGGAGCACAACTTAGGGCAGCCCTCATTTAACCTTACGCGATCGCGGAAGACACCACGCGATCGTGATTCATCATCCCATTAACCTACGCAGTCGCGAGTCTTCCCACACGATCGCGAAGAACAACTTGACTCTCTCCTCACGCGCCCTTCAACTCCACGCGATCGCGAACTCCACTACGTGATCGCACTACACAACATACTGAACCCACGCGATCGCGACCTCCTCCATGCGATCGCGATTGACAAAAATCTGCCCTCCCCCAGCTGACCCTACGCGATCGCAAACATCCTCCCGTGATCGCGTAGAAGGAAACCAGCAACAGAAATTGCAGCAGCAACAACAGTTCTTCTAAGGCCGAAAATGCCCGTTTGATCATCCGAAACACACCCGAGGCCCTCGGGACCACAACCAAACCTACCAACACATCCCATAACATCATTCAAACTTATTCGAGCCTTCGAAACGCCAAAAATAAACACAAAAACACCAAAATCACATCGAATTCAAGCCTATGAACTTTGAAATTTCCAAATTCCATCAACGATGCCGAAACCAACCAAAACACATATGATTCACCTGAAATTTTGCACACATATCCCAAATGATATTACAAACTTGATCCAACTATCAGAATTTCATTCCGAACTCGATAGCCTATTTTCCATTACAGACCGGAAATCACCAAAAACTAACTTTCGCCAATTCAAGCCTAATTCTACACCGGACAACGAAAATACATTCCGAACACACTCCTAAGTCCCAAATCACCTAACGAAGCTATCCAAGCCATAAAATCTGCATTCCGAGATCGGTTACCAATATGTCAACTCCAAGTTGACTTTTCCAACTATAAAGCTACGTTTAGAGACTAAGTGTCTCAATTCTCACTACAACCATTCTGAACCCGAGCCAACCGACTCCAACACATCAGAAACAGTATAACCAATGCATGACAGGGCTAAAACATTAATAATAATGCAGATTCTATGGAATGATCGGGCGGGCCGTTACATATGCATGGGCTATAATTACAAAGTTATTGCAATTATAACCAAAAGGTGTCAATTTGGCTATTTATGGAATAATTTGGACTTAATAGGACCATAAATAATAAATTAAATCAATAAATATTGTTGAAATAATTTGTGATGCAACTTTGTAATTATTTATTTGAAATAAAATACTAGACAAATTAATATAAATGTAGAAACATTGTGGAAAAATACCACTTGATGCTAATGCCTGATTTTAAAGGTATATATGCAATTTAAAATTATTTTTAGGAAAATCTGGGTATCAACAGAGACCTCGAGGGAGTCCGTGTAGTGTTATAGAACTTATTTGTGTGTTTACACGTGGTGCCGAGGGCCTCGGGTGTTTCAGGTGGGCTTCGGGCCAATTTCTTCTATTTTTGGATTGCTGGTTTCTGGTGTCTGGTGTTCTCTTTCGCGATCGCGTAACTACAGCCGCGACCTCGTAGTGTTTCTGTTGATCTTCTCCATTTTTCTTCATCACATTCGTATAATACCTTTCGTGACCGCGAAGGTCTGCTTTCTTCTTCTTCGCGGTCGCATCTTTTTCCCCTGCGTTCACGTAAGCTCATGTCCATTGTTCATCGCGTTCGCATCCCTTCACTCGCGTTCGCGAAGGGTCTTTCTAGGCAGTCTCAATTTTCTCCGCGATCGTGGCCCCATCTCCACGTTCGCGCTGCATAGTCATCTGGGTAGAACATAAATTTCCAAATCGAGAGTTAGGTCATTTTCACCATATTTTGACTTATAGAACTCACTTTCTAGCGATTCTTGGTGGGTTTTTCAAGCAATTCGATTGGGTAAGTGTTCTTCACCTAGTATTTAACATATTCCATGATTATATCTTCATTTTAATCATTTAAATTATGTTATAAGTTGAGGAAAATGTTGGTTTTTGAAGAAAAATTTTAAATATGAAAAATCACGATTTGAGGGACGAACTGGTATCGGAATTTGAAAATTTTTGTATCACTAAACTTATATTGAAATGGGTGTTCATGTTTTATAAATTTTGTCGGGTTCCGAGGTGCGGGCTCGGGGTCGACTTTTGAGTGGATTTTTAGATTTTGTTAAACATTGAGACTTTATGATCCGGTAGTTTCTTATGAGTTATATTTGTGTTTTGAAGTTATTTTGGTTGGATTTGAGCATTCCGAAGGTCTTTTCACCCTAGAAGTTCAATTTAGAGTACTGTATTGTCGTCTTAGAGGTAAGTAACTTGTCTAGCTTTGTGTGGGGAACTACCGCTTAGGATTTGAGTCTTCTATGCTGATTGTAGTTCGTGTACGCGAGGTGACGAGTGTGTGCTCGGAATTATTTTTGGAAAGTCGGCATTTTAGGGTTCTTAGGTCCTTATATTCACTGTGTATGAAGTTGTTCTTGATATGTTTGAGTTCTTATTTGCTAGTTTTACCTCTACATGCTTTAATTAGAGTCAACTGCTTTAGGATTCAATCTTATTGTTTATTTGACTTTATTTGTCTTAGCTGAAGATTTTACCTATTCCATCGCCATGCTATCTTTTCATATCTTCTTATCTTTAATTTAAATTATTATTAGCTTATCCTTTAATTATTTAGTCTTAATTGGAGTTATGGTTATCTTCTGTTGCTTATCCTAATTGAATTGTTGGATATCCTTCGTAATTGCTCAACTAAAAAGGAGTTAGATAAACTATATTTTAGTTGACTTGACTTTCTTTAGAACTATTTGACTTGTGTTGGCTTCCTTAATGTTGACTTGAATATTGTGGAGTCATTGCTACATTTTAGCTATCCCTTGTTGAGCTGATTTCTTTACCTTTAGAATTCTTAATATGGTTATTTCTTGTGGATGATTTCTACTGTTTCTTTGTGATTTAAAGTTCATGAATTGATTTATGTGTCATACCTTGTATTATTGTCATTGTTGTTGTTGTACTTGTTGTGGTGATGCACGAGATTTCTGTTGTGGTGTCACTGTTATCTCTGTTGGCTGCGCTGCAAATTTACTTTGGGACTACGAAACGGTATTCCAGGAGATCCCCCTCCACATTTACTTTGGGACTATGGAATTGTATTCCGGGAGATCTAACTGCATATTAAATTTGCTACTACGGAACGATATTCCGAGAGATCCCCATGTACTGCATATTTACTTTGGGACTACGGAACGGTATTTCGGGAGATCCCTCAGCACTGCATGTTTACTTTGGGACTACAGAACGGTATTCCGAGAGATCCCCCTGCACAATTAGGTTTGGGACTACAGGACGGTATCCTGGGAGATCCCATGTTTTTATATATGTGTTCTGAGTTGCTAATCTTCTATGCTTACATTCTTTTAAACATTCTACGTGTGGTCCATTCTTTTCCTTATACTTACTAGCTTGTACGAACTATATTAGGACACTTACACAGGCATACACGTAGCTAATCACCCTTATCGGATAAGAGGTTTTCTTGATATATCCGAGTATATACATACACCCTTGTTACTTGCCTTCCATGTGAGAATGTCTTTATTTGGCACGTGAGTCGTTAGTGCGGTTATGAGGTGTGATGGGGGCACAAGATGCAAAGTGTTAGGGTTCAGGTATTGAGACCCGTATTGTATGATTATGAGATGAGGTGTCACAGGGTGACTTATATTCGAAGGGAATTTATTTGAAAAGTATTTATCTTGAAAGAACTATGTTTGAAGTAATTTATTTGAAGGAAGTATATTTTAAAAAAAAATCCTTATTGGAAAGGATTATATTCTAAAAATTTCTATTCAAAAACTTGTGGGTGAAAGTTTATACCTGAAGGTTTTGACTAATTTATTGGAGTTTGTTGGCTAAGACCTGGTGTGAAAACAGTCATAGTTGTTGAGTTATTACTTGTCTTTACTATATTTGTGATTTCGGATTTGGGTTGTATTCCTATTCACTCTTCTGTGTTATTATTGTGGTATTTCTCTAGTACTTGTTGTTTTTCTTTCTTATTAATTGCTATAATGTTAGTCATACTGCGTAGTTTCCATGTAGAAATCTTGCATTGTTGTTCATATGCTTATACCTGTTCAGTTTATTAGACCAGTGGGTGTCTTGACTAGTCTTTGTCACTACTTCACCAAGGTTAATCTTAATACTTACTGAGCACCGCTATGGTGTGCTTATACTACACTTCTGCATATTTTTGTGCAGATCCAGGTATCGATCGTTAGTAGCTATGCTAATTCTTACCGAGGAGAGTCAAGGTAAACCTGTCGCCGCATTCGCATGCTTCAGAGTCACCTTCCTATTTTGTGTTCACACTTTTTTTTACTTATTTCCAAACAGTTGTATTTAGAAGTTGTAGTTAACTCTATAGAACTTATGACTTGTACTACCGGTTTCGGGTAGTTGTAAATTCTGTAAATATTTCTATATCGAGACTGTTAGGTTTTCTTTGTTATTGTAGTTATTCAATAGGTGTTAGTCTTACCTAGACCCTAATACTAGGTGCCATCACGATACCCAACGAATGGGATATTGGGTCGTGACAGTTGTATTACTTGTGGCTAGATTCGGGACGTTTGGAGGCCGAATCGAGAGGCAAGGGCATTGTGAACTAGGAATTTGCTCGTATTGAGGTATGTAACGGTTGTAAATCTGGCCCTGAGGGTATGACACCCTAGATTTCTGTGTCATGTGACTATTTGAAGGTGACACACATGCTTGGTGACAGGTGTGTGGGCGTGCACCGATAGGGATTGTGACTTGGTCCCTCCCGTAGAAACTGTAAAGTTGAACAACTCGTTGTTAGCTATATGCTCCCTATGTGTTATAGAAAGATTGACTTTAAATATGCTAGATACCATGTTTGGGCTTATGCCTGTATTATTAGGACCCTTAGAGGTCGTTTATTGTTGTCATCTCACTGTTTTTAGTGATATTCCGTACTCAGTCATCTTCATGCATTCTTTCATCGTAGCTCAGTCTCTGTCATTCTATTTGATGCATCATGTCAGTGTTGTTTTGGTTGATTATCTTGATTTACGAGAGCCCGAGAGACTGGAGAGATTGATGACTGACGGAGGTCGAGGGCGTGATTTGTGAGGCATTTATAGGATCGGGCAGCACGCCGCAACATGTTTCATTAATTCTACCATGATTGGCATTGATGTAGCGCTAGGGATGAAGGAGCCCCTAAAAAGTCTGTACACACCCCCAGTGAGCACATGTATCTACTGAATGTGAGCGCCCAGTGCCGATTGCTGAGCGAATGTGAGGAATGAGTGACTATGAGATGGAGTGATTGGGAGGACTGAGGGATTATTGCTAGAGGGGAGGTATATGTTTTCATAATTGATGCACATAGTTGCATTAAGTCCTTGGTTGGGAACTGTTGAAAGATAATTTTATTTGACTGTTTACTAGGAAAATGGTATTTATAATTATATTTGATTAAGTGGTTTTAAAAATATGTGATTTATCTTAGTACTAGTTATTAAGCAGATGATATTGAGTGTGTTAGGATATAATAGAGCGAAAGCAGTTAGAAACTTAAGAAAAGCAAACCGGAGCGCCTTAAGTCGAAGGTTCGATGCTAGCCTCGAGGGTCCTTGAGACAGAGGTTCAGAGCCGATGTTGGGTGGTCGGTGAAGCTGTAACAGACTTATATTCCTCGTGGTATGCTATTTATGATCAATAATGAGCTATAAATAAAGAACAGTAAATGAAAAGCAATAAATGTGAGTAAATGAGCTAGTGGAGAGAAATAGAGAATGTTAAAGTAACACAGAGAATGTTCTTGTGATTTGTATTCAATGTGTGTCTTACCAAAGGACAAAGGCCCCCTTTTTATATGATGGGGGAATCCCAACATAGTATATCAACATTTATTGCCAAGATTTGCAGTTGATACTGCTATTTAATACCTAAGTACAGAATTGTACTTTGTTATAGAGTTGCTTGCCTCAATCTTCGTGATGCTTCCTCACGTCGATCCTAAACCCGCATTGCCTCGAGGTCGAATCGGAAGGAACGCCCGAGGTCGGACTTTGGGCCATACCTTGAATCTTACGTGAATAAGCTACCGTATATCACAGTAGACGTAAAATTGGCCTACCCGATTTTAGCCGTGCACATTGACTTTACTCGAACTTGATTTAAACAAGCTGATTTGTCTTAAACTCTGGGTATAAAGCATGCCACGCTTTACTGAATTTTTGTGAAATTAATTGTATTTGCATTTAGCTCGTCACTACTTCTCAGACCTTATTTATTTCTGTTGCTTACTGAGTTGGTGTACTCACGTTACTCCCTGCACCTCGTGTGAAGATCCAGGAGTTGTTGGTCGCGGAGAGTGCTGATAGTCCTTGTAGCTGAGCATTGGAGATAGCGAGGTAGCTTCCCGACGTTCGCAACCTTGCTTTATTCTTCTCTATCTTTCCTTTAGTGGTATTTTGGATTTCCAGACTATGTTAGTCTTGTTATTGTCGGACCAATAATTTTAGATGCTCGTGGCTCAGTGACACCCCAATATTTGGGGCGTTTCTTTCCGCATTTTCTATATTGAGTTCAACTCTTGTTTCTTTTATGAATTATGTTATACAAAAAGTCTTTTTGGCATATCTTTGAACGAATTATTGAAGTATTGTGGAAGTCGCTTGGCTTAGTACCACCGATAGGTGTCATCACGACAGGTTTGAGTTTAGGGTCGTGACATGTTGTCACCATGTTTTACCACTTAATCATGATAATTGTAATAGTTTAGTCAAACCATGGCCGAATTAGTATTTTGCTGGAATAATTTATCTTTATTTGAAAAAAATTATTGGTGATAATAGAAGCGGCTCCCTTTCGTTTTATACAGGCACATAGTTTCTACAACTGTTGTCCAAATATTTCATGACATTTTTATTACGACTATAAGGGCATATTAATGTTAACATGCCCTTATAATTAAAACCAAAGATCTTTAATATTATTAAAATATTTTTTAGAGAACACTGAACAAGAAATAGTGCAATACCAATTGAAACAATAATATACATAATATTACTAGTTGTATTATCTTGGGTGAGATTGTGAGCGTTAGCAGGGTAAGTACGTAAAAAAACTTCGGGCTAAGCTGTTAAAAATTCAAATTCATGACCTTTTCCGTTAGCTGACAATATGGGATTGGGAATAAGTTATGTAAGTTATGACCTTTTCCTCAATTTCCTCCTGAATCCATTCGAGATTGAAACATTCACATAAGAATTTTGTTATAGTAGATGGTCTTAAATTTTGTCACGAATTTGTATTGAGAAAACATGATGATGCCACGTGGCAGGTGAAATGGGTGATACATGACAAATATCACGAGGTGAACCCATTCATCTAGTGATACCGGAGTCCGACATACGAGAGATAGGTGGTGAATTAGGAATAAGTTATGTAAAGATTACAATACAAATACCTCTCATCCCTTATTTGTATTGAGGCTGATTTGTACTATGTACTGCCGTCGAGATACTAAAATTACTAATCACTAGGCCATTGGAACAACACAAGCATTCATCAACGCTCAATTTACAACGCTTTATCAGCGAGGAAGTTCCTGTTATGGGAGAAGAAATTTCTGACATTGAGCGATTTATGATCACGGAGGCATGGAAGCATTCCGCCTTCTTGTGCAAAAATTATATGTTAAGTTGCTTGGAAGACGACTTGTACAGGATTTATAGTGTCATGAAAACATCATGAGAGTTGTGGAATGCTCTTGAAAATAAGTACAAGATAGATGATGTTGGACTTAATAAGTTCGTGGCCGCTAAATTTCTGGATTTCAAAATGGTTGACTGCAAATCTGTCATAACACAAGTCCAAGAATTACAAGCTATTGTTCACAACCTCCTTGTTAAAGGTATAAACTGAGTAAATATTTTTATTCAATACATTGATTATTTTATTATTTATAAATTTATGATTGAAAGTATGGTCATGAATGAAGCGTTTCAAGTTATGACATTTATTAAAAAGCTATCACCTCTGTGGAAAAAGATAGGTCAGTGCGAGCCCAACCCGGGGTTCATGCAAAAAAGAAAAAAAATAATACATGTTCTTTATACCATGGTCGTTTTAGCTAATACTTCAAGCCAAACACGTCTTAAACGTAAGACAGGTGCATGCACATGAGCTCTTGTCACTTTACCATGATTAATATGTACATGTTTTCACCATGATTTACCATTTAACCATGATCATTGTAATAGTCAAACACTGGGCGAATTAGTATTTTGCTGGAATACTTTCCCTTTAATTGAAAAAAATTATTTGTGATAGTAGAGACGGCTCCGTTTCGTTTTATACAGGCACATTGTTTCTAAAATTGTTGTCCTAATATGTCATGACATTTTTATTATGGATATAATGTAATATTAAGGTTAATATGCCCTTATAATTAAAACCAACGAGCTTGAAAATTATTAAAATATTTTTTAGAGAACATTGTAGACGAAATAGTGCAATATAAATTGAAACAATTAAACAAATAATATTACTAGTTGTATTATTCTTGGGTGAGATTGTGATCGTTAGTAGGGTAAGTACGTAAAAACACTTCGTGCTAAGATGCTTAAAATTCAAACTCATGACCTTTCTCGTTAGGTGACAATATGGGATTAGGCGGGTTTTCTCGTATTGAGTTTATGAAAGAATACTTTTATTTTATTCAATAAAAGATATGTCTAGAGAGAGAATATCTAACATCTCATTACAACAACTTTTAGGGAATCCACATCAAATTCCTCCCAAACCCCTAAAAAAATTACACCAACAATCACCACCACTCACTCTTACAAAGATAAACTAATCTAAGGGTAGATCTTCATCACTGTCTTCCAATCAATACCAATGGACTCATCCCCTACTATGGTCATCCAATATCCAGATTTGGAAGCCACTAGCCAAAAGGAGTTTTCCAACAACATGAAGCACATAATTCAGACGGAGAATGATAGACAAACAATGTACAACCTTTGGAAGTACTCTCTCATCATCAAACTCATGGGTAAACGACTAGTGCATCACTACTTAAAGAGGAAAACCCAAGAGATATGAAAGATAGATGAAAATTTCCCGCTAATCGATCTTGGGGAAGATTACTACACGGTCAAATTGGTTGAGGATGAAAGCATGACTAGAATATTATATGATGGACCTTGGTTCATCAATGGTTATTTCCTGTCAGTGCAAAGATGGGTGCCAACTTTTGTAGCCACTAAGGCATATCAAAGTTATACTGTCGTTTGGGTAAGATTACCACAACTTACGATTGAAAAATCCTAACAAAAATTTGAAATTGCATGGCAAGCTACTTAAATTGGATGCATATACATCGGTCACACTAAGAGGAAGATATGCAAGGCTTTGTGTGGAACTACCATTGGAGCAGCCAGTGCAAAAATTTATAATGATTGGATAACACAAACAACCTATACTTTATGAAGGAGAAGATTTTTGTGCAGGGTCTATGGAAGGCTGGGGCACTCAAGCAGAATCTGCTCCAATAGGACTCCACCAATCAGCCAGAATGGGGGTCCATACCATTGGAGACATCATAACCCAAGGATGAAATTGCACAGGAGTGGATGACAGTCTCTTTCCCGGGGAAAAATAAATGTAAGGCAGCCAATCAGCCCACGGATAAGGCTAGATCTTTCAATCTCACCAGGTATTAAAGTTCACATGTATGATTCCTTGTTAGGTACGCAACCTTTGAGTTATGTTAATAAGCAGCTGCTCACTAACCCTAATGCAGCTTACCCTACTTTCCCAATTGACCAATGTGATGAAGAAAAAATTGTAGCCAATGAACTTGTTGGAGAACCACCCAATAAAAAGCCAGGTGGTTTTGCTAACCACCCATAGGAGCACAATGTTTTGGAAAATACAATAAAAAAATTTAATCAAAACCCCCCTAATTTTCATGGCAAGATGAAAGCTAACACTACATGTGTCCAAAACGTGTCTCAGCCTCCTAAGTGTAATAATATAGGAAATCTCTTGTCTAACAAAATGGATTTGGACTTAACACACCCACAAACCAATCGGATATGCCAAGACAACATTAGCTCTACTAAAAACACTCATAACTCTCTTAATAACAACCACTCAAATAACGAAGGCCACCCTATGTCACAACCCAGAATCCTAATCCAGGTTGTGATGGTGCCCAACGACGGGGTTAGGCAAGCCAACGTAAATTTCACTAAGTGCTTCTCCTTACTTGATTCAATTATTCACCCATTTACCGAATTTAACAAGTTAAATCGTATTATCGAAAGATAATAACTCAGTGGTAGATAGAGTAGCTATAAAGAAGCGCGAGCCAAAATACAAGCACGTACATATACAACCCAAAATCCCAAAATAACTACTACGTGTGTGTCAGGAACTAGTGTCACGAGTGTCATGGGCATACTAACTGAATATACAAGGATAATAATATATACAATCCCGTTGTCTGCATGAATAGACGGGAAACAAAAGTAAATGAAACTTCATGGTGCTGCTGGGGATCGCCAGAGGTAGCAGCTCACTGTGAAGTCAAGTCCGCTACGGTCACTATCTAGATTCGGTCTGATAACCAGATGCACCAGCCTCAGAACCTGTAAAGTTAAGTACAGAAGTGCTGCACGAGTACATATTAAATAAATATGTACCCAGTGAGTATCCCGTCTAATCTCAAAGAAGTAGTGACGAGAGGTCGACTTGACACTCACTAAGGTCCAACAGTATGATATAACAATGATAAAATAAAAGCAGTAGACATGTAAGAGAGTGAGTAGCAATAATGTATAAAGCACAGAAATCCAAGAAAAATACTGGAATAATAACAATGTCCACTTTCTTTCCCCCAAATATCTAAAACAACTCAATATCCATGAAACAATGCCAAATACTCATGCGCACATAGGAATAAGACAACCGGTCGGAGTCATAAGGAAAAATAGCTATGCACTGCCGAGGATCGAACGGCCTGTCCCAAAAGTGCATGCTTACAATAGTCATGTATGCGCACTGCCGAGGATCGAACGGCCCGAACCATAAGCGCGTCTTTCAATGTAACCATATCATAACATAGTACAACTTCGTCCATGCACTGCCGAGGATCGAACGGCCCATACCAAAAGTGCATTCTCAATTATATCATCTATGTGCACTGCCGAGGATCGATCGGCCCGTCCTAAAAGTGCACCTTTCAATCTGCCGTGGCGTACGGACCGCTCCCATGAGAGTGGGGGAAATCACACATCGTCCGTGGAATGTAAATTGCGAAGTGGTCACATGCACACACAATAACTTATGAAACTTACTTTCCATAACCAATTCGTTTCAATTCAGCAATTTCTATAAAACCTCAGAGAAACAATACTATACATAACATGATCTCATAGTACATATGGCGTTACAAGGAAGCATATAAGGCATTACAAGGAAGCATATAAGGTATTACAAGGAAGCATATAAGGCATTACAAGGAAGCATATAAGACATTACAAGGAAGCATATAAGGCATGATGTGGGCCTAACTACCCGTACATAACAATGATAGCCGCTACGTACGGACTCTCATCACTTGGTGCGTACGTAGCCCCCAAACAAATTACACATAGCATACACATCACCTATGGGGACAATTCTCTCTTACAAGGTTAGAAATGAGACTCACCTCGTGTCGAATCTACCCCTCGGATAAATTATGCGCCCGAAACTCCAAACTTTACTCTCGAGGGCTCGCAACTAACCAAATATAGTATAATTACATCAATTCATGTTCAAAGAAAAGGGATTATCTCATTTATCCCAGATTTCACATTCTTGAAGAATTCCTAAATTTCAACCCCAGGCACGCACACTCGAATTCCGAAAATTCTCGAAGGAATCACTCTCTCATAGCCTAAGGATCATTAATACATGATTTCTACTTAAATTCATGGCCTTAAATGGACAATTTGCAAATCCCTCGAAAGCCCTAAAATTCCTACCCAAATTCATGATTTTGATAAATTAGTAGAGGATTTAACTAGAAATTGATGTTTAAGCTCGGTGTTAATAAGAATTTACTTACCTCAAGTACTAGGTTGAATGGTCCTCTTGGAAGCTCTCAATTAACTCAAGTAAGGAGATGGAAATGGAGGAAAATGAACTATACCCGCTATAAAAATACACTGCCCAAGGATTTACTCTATGCGAACGCACCCTCGGCAGTGCGTTCGCGATGCTTTAAATTGGCCAGGCCCACAGGGTTGATACGCTCAATTTACACCTTAAAATAGGGTAAGGTCCTTCTACGCGAATGCGAGGGAGGGGTCGCGAACGCGAAGACAAGCGACAGCTGGGCCGGCCCAATTGGCTGGACCCTATGCGAACAGGACAGAGGGCCCGCGAACACGGAGGCTAGCTGGGCTAGACCTTCGCGAACGCGGCTGGAGGGGTGCGAACGCGAAGGCCACGGGGCCTAACCCATCGTGAAGGCGGGATGGGGAACGCGAACGCGTAGAGAATCTGTAGCCCCAGCCCAATTACTTCTTCGCGAACGTAGCCACCCTCCCGCGAACGCGAAGAAGGAAACCAGATATAGAAAAATTATGGTGTTGAATTCAGCTCCCGGGGGGTCCAAAAACTCACCCGAGCCCCTCGGGACCCCGTCCAAAGGAACCAGCAAGTCTGTATTCATAATACGGACTCGCTCGAACTTTCGGAACGTGAAAAACAACAACGAAACTCAGAATTTGACCCCAAAACCAAATTGAATCAACACTTTGAACTTAGAGTTCTAGAATTCATTTCAATGCGTCGAACCGGCCTATACTACTCGGAATGACTTCAAATTTTGCAAACAAGTCATAAATGACATAACTGAACTATTCCGATCTCGGAAATTCATTCGGACCTCGATATCATAAAATCACGTTCCAAACCAAATTTCAAATTTAAGGAAATCCTTATTTCCATATCTGGCGCCGAAACTCTCCCGGGTTATCAAAACCTATTCCGAACATACGCTCAAGTCCGAAATCATCATACGAAGCTACTGACACTGTCGGAACTCGATTCTGAGGTCGTTTGTTCAAAATGTTGACCGAAGTCAAACTTGGCTAAATAGGCCAACCTTAAGGAACCAAGTGTTCCTATATTGCTCAGAACACTTCCAAATCCTGAACCACCAGTCCCCGCAAGTCATAAATTACAAGAAGTCGCTATGGGAAGACTTAGACAGGGGAACGGGGTTCGATAATGTAAAATGACCGGTCGGGTCGTTATATTCTTCCCCTCTTAAATAAATGCTCGTCCTCGAATGGGACTAGAATCGTACCTGAAGTGCTGAATAGATGCGGATATCTGCTCCGCATGTCCTCCTCGGACTCCCAAGTCGCCTCATCGACTGGTTGGCCCCTCCACTGGACCTTCACGATAGAAACTCTCTTAGACCTCAACTGGCGGTCCTGCCTATCAATAATAGCAACTGGCTCCTCCTCGAAGCCCAACTTTTCATCTAGCTGAATAGTGCTAAAATTAACCACGTGAGAGAAATCGGCATGATATCTCCGGAGCATGGATACATGAAAAACCGGATGAACTCCGGATAAACTATGAGGTAACGCTAGCTCATAAGCAACCTCTCCGACTCGCCTCAATACCTCGAAAGGACCTATAAACCTTGGGCTCAATTTGCCCTTCTTCCCGAATCTCACAATGCCCTTCATCGGAAAAACCTTTAGCGGAACCTTATCTCCCTCCATAAATGCTACATCACGCGCCCTCTGATCCGCATAACTCTTCTGTCTGGACTATGCTGTGCGGAGTCTCTCCTTAATCAACTTCACCTTCTCCAGAGCATCTCTCACCAGATCCGTGCCATATAACGTAGCCTCGCCAGGATCAAACCACCCGATAGGAGAACGACACCGCCGACCATACAAAGCCTCAAATGGAGCCATCTCGATGCTGGACTGATAACTATTATTGTACGCAAACTCCGCCAAAGGCAAGAACTGGTCCCACTGACACCCAAAATCAAGCACACATGCCCTGAGCATATCCTCCAATATATGAACCATACGCTCTGACTGGCCATCAGTCAGAGGGTGAAATGCTGAGCTGAGATCTATCTGAGTGCCCATCTCACTGTGCAATGCTCTCCAGAAGTGCGAGGTGAACTGAGGACCTCGATCTGATATAATGGACACTGGTACACCTTGCAACCGAACTATATCTCGAATATAAATATGGGCTAGCCTCTCTGAAGTGTAAGTGGTTGCCACATGAATGAAATGCGCCGATTTGGTCAATCTATCCACACTGACCCAAACTGCGTCAACCTTCCGCAATGTCCGAGGCAACCCAACCACGAAGTCCATAGTGATGTGCTCCCATTTCCACTCAGGAATGGGCATCTACTGAAGTAGGCCTCCCGGCCTCTGATGCTCATATTTAACCTGCTGGTAATTGAGGCACCTATCCACATACTGCACAATGTATTTCTTCATCTGCCTCCACCAGTAATGCTGCTTCAAATCACGATACATCTTCGTCGCACCCGGATGAACAAAATACCGAGAATTGTGGGCCTCCTCTAGAATCCTCTTCCTCAGGCCATGAATATTAGGAACACATAAACGGCCCTGGAGTCTAGAGACACCATCATCGCCCAAAGTAACCTCCTGGGCCCTACCCTGGACCACCGTCTCCCGAAGCTCTGCTAAGCACGGATCATCAAACTGTCAGGCCTTAATCTCTCCCAATAATGCAGACTGAGCAACCACATGGGCTAGAACTAAACGAGGCTCCGAAAGGTCTAATCTCACAAGGCGATTAGCCAAGTACTGAATGTCCAAGGATAGAGGTCTCTCCTCATCTGCGATGTAGGCCAAGCTACCCATACTCTATGCCCTCCTGCTCAAAGCATCTGCCACCATATTTGCCTAGCCCGGATGATAAAGAATAGTAATATCATAATATTTCAACAACTCAAGCCACCTGCACTGCCTCAAGTTAAGATCCCTCTGCTTGAATGAGTGCTGCAAACTGCGGTGGTCTGTATAAACCTCACAAGACACACCATACAGGTAGTGCCTCCAAATCTTAAGAGCATGAACAATCGCCGCCAACTGTAGGTCGTGCACATGATAATTCTTCTCATGAACCTTCAGCTAACGCGAAGCGTAAGTAATAACTCTCCCGTCCTACATCAACACACATCCCAACCCGACGCGTAAAGCATCGCAATACACTGTATACATCCCAGAACCGGAAGGCAACGTTAGCACTAGTGCTGAGGTCAATGCTGACTTGAGCTTCTGAAAGCTCGCCTCACACTCGTCGGACCACTGAAACGGGGCATTCTTATGAGTAAATCTGGTCAATAGAGCTGCAATAGATGAGAACCCTTCCACGAATCGGCGATAATAGCCTTCTAGGACCAAGAAACTCCTGATCTCTGTAGCTGAAGTAGGACGCGGTCAACTCTGAACCGCCTCAATCTTCTGAGGATCAACCTTGATACCTTCTCCGGATACCACATGCCCTAAAAATTCCACGGAATCTAACCAGAACTTGCACTTGGAGAGCTTAACATATAGCTTCTGTTCCTGCAAGGTCTGGAGCACAACTCTCAAATGCTGCTCATGCGCACCCAAGCTCTACGAATAAATCAAGATGTCATCAATGAAGACAATGAAGAAGGAATTTATATACGGCCTGAATACCCTATTCATCAACTCCATGAATGGTGTTGGGGCATTAGTCAAACCAAAGGACATCACTAGGAACTCATGATGGCCATATCTGGTACGAAATGCAGTCTTCGAAACATCTGAAGCCCGAATCTTCCACTGATGATAACCCGATCTCAAATCAATCTTGGAAAACACACGAGCACCCTGCAACTGGTCAAATAAATCATCGATGTGTGGCAGAGGATACTTATTCTCAATATTAACCTTATTTAGCTGGCGGTAATCAATACACATTCGCATAGACCCATCCTTCTTCTTCACAAATAGGACTGGAGCACCCCACGACGACACACTCGGCCTGATGAACCCCTTAGCCAACAACTCCACAAGTTGCTCCTTTAATTCTTTCAACTCCTTAGGAGCCATACGATACAACAGAATGGAAATAGGCTGAGTATCTGGAACTAAATCAATACAGAAATCAACATCTCGCTCTGGAGGCATGCCTGGAAGGTCTGAAGGAAACACATCTGCAAACTCTCAAACAACTGGTACTGAATTGATAGTCGGAGACTCGGCGGTGGTGTCCCGCACATAAGCAAGGTAAGCCAAACAACCCTTCTTGACCATATGCTGAGCCTTCTTGAAGGAAATAACTCGGCTGGATGCACTAACTGAAGAACCTCTCCACTCTAGCCTAGGCGACCCAGGCATGGCTATAGTGACCGTCTTGGCATGGCAATCTAGCACATCATGATAAGGAGATAGCCAATCCATGCCTAGGATAACCTCAAAATCAATCATATCCAGCAATAAAAGATCTGCTCTCGTCTCGAAATCGCAGAATGTGATCACACAAGACCGATAGACCTGGTCTACCACCACAAAATCGCCCACAAGAGTGGACACATATATAGGAGAACCCAAGGACTCACGAGGAATATCCAGAAAATGAGCAAATAGTACTGAAACATATGAATACGTGGAACCTGGAAAAAATAGTATCGAAGCCTCTCTACCACATACTGAGATAATACTTGTGATCACGACGTCTGAGGCCACTGCATCTGATCTGGCCAGAATGGCATAAAATCTTGTTGAGGCTCCTGAAGAATGAACTCCCCCAGAGTGAACAGGAGCTAACTGACCTCCCCCTCTAGGACGACCTCTGCCGACCTGTCCTCCACCTCTCGGGCCATGCTGGCCCTAATACCTGGGTGTAACCCTGCCACAAACCGCCGCAATCTCTTGGCATCGGTAGGTAATATCATAAGTGCATGGCGTGACAACTCGGAAAATCTAGCCTAATAATCTGTCACTGTCATCTGCCCCTGCTCTAGCTGCTCAAACTGACGCCGCAACTCTTCTCTCTCAGAGGGTGGAATATATCTGTCTAGAAACACCTGCCCGAACTGATCCCAAGTAATAGAAGGAGAATCTGCTGGTCTTCTGAGAATATAAGACTGCCACCACCTGCGAGCTCTACCCTCCAACTGAAATGTGGTGAAATCCACTCCATGGGACTCCAAAATCCTCAGGTTGTGCAGTCTGTCTCTGCACCTATCTATGAAATCCTGGGCATCCTCACCCCGCTCACCCCCGAAGACAGGAGGGCAAAGTTGGGTCCATCTATCAAACATCTTCTGCTGGTCACCCTCTGCAACTGGCCTGGGCTCTAGGCTGCTACTACAGGCTGAACCCCACCCACGGGCGGTGTACCCGGGGTATGATGTGCTGTTGCTGCCTGTATTGTAGCCTGAGCGGTAGGGGTCTGGACTCCCCCTCCGGCCTGAGAAGTAGCAGGGTCAGCTGGAAATAAACCAACCTGGGACATAGTGTCCATGAATATCAGCATACGACCCATGACCTCCTGGAAGCCTGGCGCCGTCATGAAATCCACTGGAGCAGGTGCTACTGGAGGCACCTCATCCTGCTCCTCTATAATAGGGTCCTCTGGTGGTGCCACTGGTATAGCTCTTGGACGCCCTCGTCCCCTACCTCGAGCAGGTGCTCTAGCCCTGCCTCTACAATGACCTCGGGCGGCAGGGGAAGCGGCATCTACCGGATCAGGAACATCGGATGCACGCGTCCTCACCATCATGAGAGAATAGAAGAATAAGTTTGAGTACATCATTGATTGCACGACAAAATATGAATAAAAGGAGGTTTCCTAACACCCTATAACCTCCTGAAGATAAGTACAAACGTCTCCGTACCGATCCGCAAGACTCTACTGGGCCTGCCCGTGACTCGTGAGACTTACGTGAACCTAGGGCTCTGATACCACATTGTCACGACCCACAATCCTAATCCAGGTTGTGATGGCTCCCCACGACGGGTTTAGGCAAGCCAACGTAAATTTCACTAAGTGCTTCTCCTTACTTGATTCAATTATTCACCCATTTACCGAATTTAACAAGTTAAATCATGATATCGAAAGATAATAACTCAGTGGTAGATAGAGTAGCTATAAAGAAGCGCGAGCCAAAATACAAGCACGTATATATACAGCCCAAAATCCCAAAAACACTACTACGTGTGTGCCAGGAACTAGTGTCACGAGTGTCATGGGCATACTAACTGAATGTACAAAGGATAATAATATATAAAATCCCGTTGTCTGCATGAATAGACAGGAAACAAAAGTAAATGAAAATCCAAGGGGCTGTTGGGGATCGCCAGAGGTAGCAGCTCACCGTGAAGTCAAGTCCGCTACGGTCACTATCTAGATCCGGTTTGATAACCAGATGCACCAGCCTCAGAACCTGTACAGTTAAGTACAAAAGTGCAACATGAGTACATATTAAATAAATATGTACCCAGCGAGTATCCCGTCTAATCTCGAAAAAGTAGTGATGAGAGGTCGACTTGACACTCACTAAGGTCCAACAGTATGATATAACAATGATAAAATAAAAGCAGTAGACATGTAAGAGAGTGAGTAGCTATTATGTATAAAGCACAGAAATCCAAGAAAAATACTGGAATAATAACAATATCCAATTTCTTTCCCCCAAATATCTAAAACAACTCAATATCCATGAAACAATGCCAAATACTCATGCGCACAGGAATAAGACAACCGGCCGGAGTCATAAGGAAAAATAGCTATGCACTGCCGAGGATCGAACGGACCGTCCCAAAAGTGCATGCTTACCATAGTCATGTCTGCGTACTGCCGAGGATCGAACGGCCCGAACCATAAGTGCGTCTTTCAATGTAACCATATCATAACATAGTACAACTTCGTCCATGCACTACCGAGGATCGAACGACCCATACCAAAAGTGCATTCTCAATTATATCATCTCTATGCACTGCCGAGGATCGATCGGCCCGTCCCAAAAGTGCACCTTTCAATCTGTTGTGGCGTACGGCCCGCTCCCATGAGAGTGGGGGAAATCACACATCGCCCCCGGAATGTAAATTGCGAAGCGGTCACATGCACACACAATAACTTATAAAACTTACTTTCCATAACCAATTCCTTTCAATTCAACAATTTCCATAAAGCCTCAGAGAAACAATACTATACATAACATGATCTCACAGAACATGTGGCGCTACAAGGAAGCATATAAGGCATTACAAGGAAGCATATAAGGCATTACAAGGAAACATATAAGGCATGATGTGGGCCTAACTACCCGTACATAACAATGATAGCCGCTACGTACGGACTCTTGTCACTTGGTGCGTACGTAGCCCCCAAACAAATTACACATAGCATACACATCACCTTTGGGGACAATTCTCTCTTACAAGGTTAGAAAGGAGACTCACCTCGTGTCGAATCTACCCCTCGAACCAATGATGCGCCTGGAACTCCGAACTCTACTCTCGAGGGATCGCAACTAGCCAAATATAGTATAATTACATCAATTCATGTTCAAAGAAAAGGGATTATCTCATTTATCCCAAAATTCACATTCTTGAAGAATTTCTAATTTTCAACCCCGAGCCTGCACGCTCGAATTCCAAAAATTCTCGAAGGAATCACTCTCTCATAGCCTAAGGATCATTAATACGTGATTTCTTCTTAAATTCATGGCCTTAAACGGACAATTTGCAAATCCCTCGAAAGCCCTACAATTCCTACCCAAATTCATGATTTTGATAAATTAGTAGAGGATTTAACTAGAAATTGATGTTTAAGCTCAGTGTTAATAAGAAAAGTACTAGGTTGAATGGTCCTCTTGGAAGCTCTCAATTAACTCATGGAAGAAGATGGAAATGGAGGAAAATGAACTTAACCCGCTATAAAAATACACTGCCCAGGGATTTACTCTATGTGAATGCACCTTGGGTAGTGCGTTCGCGATGCTTTAAATTGGCCAGGCCCACAGGGCCTTCTACCCGAACGCGAGGGAGGGGTCGCGAACGTGAAGACAAATGGAAGCTTGGCCTGCCCAATCTACTGGACCTTATGCGAACGCGACTGAGGGCCCGCGAACGCGGAGGCTAGCTGGGCTAGACCTTCGCGAACGCGACTGGAGGGGTGCGAACGCGAAGGCCAGGGGGGCCAACCCATCGCGAAGGCGGGATGGGGAACGCGAACGCGTAGAGCATCTGTAGCCCCAGACCAATTCCTTTTTCACGAACACAGACACCCTCCCGCGAACGCGAAGAAGAAACCAGATATCGAAAAATTCTGGTGTTGAATTCAGCTCTTGAGGGGTCCAAAAACTCACCTGAGCACCTCGAGACCCCGTCCAAAGGAACCAGCAAGTCTGTATTCATGATACGGACTCGCTCGAACTTTCGGAACGTGAAAAACAACAACGAAACTCAGAATTTGACCCCAAAACCAAATTGAATCAACACTTTGAACTTAGAGTTCTAGAATTCATTTCAATGCGTCGAACCGGCCTATACTACTCAGAATGACTTCAAATTTTTCAAACAAGTCATAAATGACATAACGGAACAATTCCTGGTCTCGGAATTTTATTCGTACCTCGATATCATAAAATCACGTTCCAAACCAAATTTCAAATTTAAGGAAATCCTTATTTCCATATCGGGCGCCGAAACGCTCCTGAGTTATCAAAAACCCATTTCGAACATACGCTTAAGTCCAAAATCATCATACAAAGCTATTGACACTGTCGGAACTCGATTCCAAGGTCATTTGCTCAAAATGTTGACCGAAGTCAAACTTGGCCAAATAGGCCAACCTTAAGGAACCAAGTGTTCCTATATTGCTCTAAACACTTCCAACTCTAAACCACCAGTCCCCGCAAGTCATAAATCACAAGAATACGCTATGGCAAGAATTAGATAGGGGATCGGGTCCGATAACATAAAATGACCAGTCGGGTCGTTACACCCTACTCACACTCACCATACATATTCCAGCCCCGACACCCAATCGTCCATGCAACACATGGACATAGAGGATAGAGAAGTGGTTGAGGGCATATCCATGCAATATTTTCATATAACCCTCACGCAATCCCCCTTCATTCCTACAGTAGTAGGGGAAATCATTACAAACCGTACTCCCCTCCTAGACGTTAGCTCGCTTATAATACAAGATCATCCCAACAATACCAAGACCACCACTTACCTAGCGAAGGAGATACCAGCTAATACAATTAATCCACCTCTATAGAAACCAAATCATGAACAATTTACCACCACTACCTTCTAATCTTCCCTCAATTATTGTAATATATGCCCAACCCCTGAGTTCACCCAACCATGTACCACAACCATGGGTGGAACTGGGTCTTCAGGGACATGCAGTCTCCTTCAACATGGAAATCACCGGTCAGGAGTCGATCCTAATAATTTGGGACACACATTACCTTGCACAACTAATCTCCGAATGGATGAGCCTAGACATGAACAACTATGTCAACCAAATGGGGATGACCAATATTCTCCAACCTCTATAACCCTCATTGAACAAGAATCTAGTACACACCATGCGACAAATGTGGAACCTACCCCACAACTCCAACTAACCCCTCCCACAGAATCAACCTTTCAACCTCCCATTTTTTTGCACCGGAGGATATGATGCTTTGAAACCCTATCTTCACACAATGGACTCCCCAATACATGCAATACCAGAAACAAGGTACACAACCATTCCCAATGGAAGACCAAGCCCCAGTTCAAAACATGCAAAACCAGGAAGGGGTACAGGAGGAAGAAGAGGGGGAGGACAACTTGCCTCACTTGGGGGAACCGACAGTAGCCATTTCAAGCCTAAGCGAGGTAAAAATACTCATCTTCAAGGAGATGCTAGAGAGAAAGTGTATCTTCAGCTGCCCAACAACCCTTTACAAGTGCTCCTTGGACATTCGCCCCCCACAGGTCCCCACTATAGGGTAACATGTGGTGATAGTGGTTCCCTCCATAAGGAGGCAAACAATAACTAGTCTATGTATTAACCTAACAATATCACAATTTGGAATGTGATGGGAGAAAATAATGCCAACTTTAGGACACATTTTCGTAAGCTTGTGGATACCCATAGACCATGCCTAGTAGCCTTGTTGGAGACAAAAATGGAGAGTCATGTTTCAATCCTGGAAGATTTTCACTTCACTGAAATTATAAAGGTTCCTGCCATTGGGCAAGATGGAGGTTTGGTAATCCTGTGGAATCATGATGTGGTGACGGTTAACAATATCACTAGGAATGGTCAAGAAATTCATGCAATGATAGAGGTAAAACCTAAAAATCTTACTTGGTTATTTATTGCTGTTTATGCTAGCAACGACATAACATCTGGGCAATTGTTATGGGAAAACCTTAAAGACACTTTTGATAAGTACAATGGACCTTGGTTGATTGGGGGTGACTTTAATGAAGTGGTAGACTCGGTGGATAAATTTGGGGGTAGGTTTATCAATCAAAAAAGAGCTAAGTCACTAATAAACTGCCTAAACTATTGTAATTTAGTGGACCTAGGGTTTAAGGGTTGTAAATACACATGGTCCAACCATCGTACTAAAAAAGGGGACTAATCATGGAGAGATTAGATAGGGTATACTCTAATTGTGAATGGTTACAAACATTTACAAATGTTACAGTAACGCACCTCCCTAAATTACACTCGGACCATAACCCTATCGTAGTTAATCATAACAATAATATTAACAGTAACTATGTTAGGCCGTTTAGGCTCAAAACATTTTGGTGCTCACACCCAGATTTTCCTAGAGTTGTGTCTGATAGTTGGGTGAATAAGGATAAAATTGGAGGTATGGAATCTTTTCACAAAAATGTGTTAGAATGGAAACAAATTACCTTTTGGAATAATTTTGCTAGGAAAATAAAAAATTTAAAACGAATTAATGGTATACAAAACTCTCCTAACTAACAAACTAGTCAGCACCTTAGAGACCTAGAAGTAACCCTTATTGAGGATTATGACACCATCCTTAAATTAGAAGAGGATTACAGGAAATTACGTTCTAGGGATAATTGGTTGAATTAAGGGATGCAAATACGAAATTCCTCTCTATTCAATCCACTAATCGTAGACGGAGAAATAACATTGTCTTATTTAAAGACAACTCAGGAAATTGGATAGAGGACCCAACTTCCCTAATGAATTATGTAACCAATCACTTCCAGAATATTTTTACTACGTCTCATGAAAACACTAACTGGTTAGTCATAAAATTGGACAAGGCAACCTTCACAAAAATTGACTTGTCTAGCCTTGAGCAAACTAAAAAATCATGAGATTAAAAAATATGTTTTCTCCTTTAAACCAAACAAGGCACATGGACCAGATGGTCTACAACCCTTCTTGTTCCAAAAACTTTAGCCAATTCTAGGCAGTAAGGTCATAAATCTTTGCCACAAAATATTTGGGACAAGGGTTATGCCTCATGAAGTTAACAAAACATACTTATGTTTAATCTGTAAATTTTGTAATGCAAATCAAGTAAAAAAATTTAGGCCTCAAGCCTATGCAACACTTGTACAAGATTGTCGCTAAAGTCATTTTCAATCGCCTCAAGCCCTTCCTAAAACATCTTAGTAATAATCAACAAGCAAGCTTTGTTAAAGATAGGCGAGCTAGTGAAATGCTATCATTATCTAATAGGTGTTGAAACGGTTTAATGCCCATAAAAGAAAGCAAAATTGCATCCTAAAGCTATAATTGGAAAAAGCTTTGGTCAAATTAGAGTAGTCTTATGTTTACAGAACTCTTAGATACTTTAACTTTCCACCTAATATATCTTCCCTAATCCTTATCTGTATAACAACTAGTACAATCTCCATAAAAGTAAATGGAACAAAACTTAGGAATTTTCTCCCACAAAGGGCATTCGACAGGGTGACCCAATCTCTTATTAGCTTTTCATCCTATGCATGGATATGTTATCAAAAAATATCAAACACCAAGTGGATATTCAAAATTGGGACCCCATTAAGCTTAATAAAAGATGTCCCCCACTGTCACACTTGTTCTTCGCGGACGACCTAACCTTAATGGGTCGAGCAAACACTAAAATGATTACAACAAAGTGGAGAAATATCACGACCCAAATTCCCTACCCTCTATATTGTGATGGTTTCTAACACCATACTTACGAGTCAAGCCAATGTTAGAATTTAGTTAAACGTTTTCTTATAATAATTTAATTAAATATAAGTAAGTAGTTTAAAATGGTGTGAAATCTAATATTGTCTACTAAATAATATCAAACTTCAAATGCTGGAAATAATGAAACGAATCACAGACTAATATTAATGTCTATCTACCCAGGGTTTGGAGTCACAATTCATGAACTACTAAAAAGTGCTACAAATAAATGGGCTGATAGAAAGTATATATATATATTGAACGAAATAAAACAGTAAATAACTAATATGGAGAAGACTCCGGGAATCTGCGGACGCCAGCAGATCTACCTCGTGTCTCCGAACGAATGATCAACTACTGCTCAAAGAATCAACTCTAACCGGAAACCTGGATATGCAAAAGAAGTGCAGAGTGCAGTATTAGTACAACCGACCCCATGTACTGGTAAGTGCCGATCCTAACCTCAACGAAGTAGTGACAAGGCTACGGCGGGGCATTTACAACATAACCTGTATACAATATATAATAAAGAAATAAGGAAATTCTAAACTAAATAAATAATAACTTTCAGTAATTGATAAAATAACTCAACTAACTTTTTCCAGATCTCAGCTATAACCAATCCTCACTAAATTATCCAAATTTCACTTTAAATAACAGTAAGAGAGAGTATGAAATGACAACAATAAAATAATGAGTGTTCCAGCATTTATTTTATAAACAGTAAAATATGAATATTCTCCATTATTGCTCCTTGTTACGGCGTGCAACCCTATCCGACCTGTCCACCTTTATTGCTCATCCCTATTGTTGGCCCATGTCACTGAATGGGTTTTGAAGATTGACAAAATGTGTCAAGTTGAACCAGGTCCATCATAGCATACACATCTGAACGAAGCAGTTGGAACAAGAATCGTACAAGTCTAGGAGATATCAGTGATTGCTGAGTATCAAAGAACTAAGAGAATGACTCCTAATACGAAAAGGTTGCAAACTGATATAGATGATAGAAGTTGATTTCAGCTAGGACAGAAATAGAGGAAGGACGTTGAGTTACAATCAAACTCGTTTACCAAGGAAGAGTTGGATCAGAATTGAATCATGGACTCAACAAACGGACTCTATAAATAATCAATGTATTAGTGCTGAAAGAAGTGACGCACAAGTACTAAAGTGAATCAAGATCTGAAGCAAAAGTTCCAGAGATAGTTTTCAAGCAGAATTGTTGTGCGATACAAAGGCTAGAGTTCAAGTAGAAGAAACAGTTCCATTGTTTGTGTATTGAGTCTAATTGATTGTAGTAGGATTTTTAACATTGTATCTTTTCAGCTTACTTAGAAGCAATTGTAATAGGTACAAATTGTTCAAGTTAAATTTAGCTAGAAATCTGTAGAAATTAGCTAGAGGCTAGTTGATACAAAGAGGATTAGAGTTAGTCCTAGGATTACAAAAGAGTTTATTTTGTAAGTCCGTTTTGGCTCAGAGTTTTAGTGAAGAGTTTGAGCAAATCCTACTGAGGAGTAGGTCGTGGTTTTTTCACCTTTTGAGCCAGGTATTTTCCACGTAAAAATCCCCGTGTCTTTAGTATTACTGCTTAATTATTCCGCAAATAGTAGTAAGTAGTATACTAAGAAGAACCAGGTTCTTCTTATTAGACAACACTCAAAAATTGGGTACTGCACAATTAACTTGTAATATTGTGTAGTATTGAAGTCTAAAATATCAATTGGTATAAGAGCGGGTCATCCTTGAAGAGGCTAACACCTAGAAAAAGATCAAGATGAGTGCACCACCTAGAAAATGGGAAGGTCAATCAACTGCAAGGCCACCACTCTTCAATGGCCAGTACTATTCTTGGTGGAAGAATAGAATGAAGGATCATCTTATTAGAGAGGACTATGAACTCTGGGACATAGTCACTGATGGACCATATGCAACAATGAAGAAACTGCTGAAGGAGTAAATGTGCCTAAGACTAGGGCTGACTGCACAACTGAGGATTTAAAGAAATGGGAGAAGAATGCCAAGGCCAAGAAGTGGCTAGTGTGTGGACTAGGCCCAGATGAATACAGCAGAATCCAAAGCTGCACCACTGCCAACAAAATTTGGGATACTCTACAAGTGGCTCATGAAGGAATAGCTCAAGCGAAGAGGTCTAGAGGTACATTGTTGGACGGAAAAACAGAACTCTTGAAGACATGGCAAGAACCATGATTCTATCAAGCAAACTACCTCACAACTTCTGGGCATAAGCAATTAACACTGCATGTTATATAATCAATAGATTCATGACCAGACCTCTGGTAGAGAAAACTCCATATGAATTACTTAAAGGGAGAAAGCCCAACATATCCCGTCTTAGGGCTTTTGGATGCAAGTGTTATGTGCATAATAATGACAAAGATTCTTTAGGAAAATTTGACCCAGAAGTGATGAGGGAGTGTTCTTGGGATACTCAACACATAGTAAAGCTTAAAAAATATACAATAAAAGAACTATGTGTGTAGAAGAAAGTGTACATGTTGTCTTTGATGAAACTAACACTTTATCTGAGAGACAGGAACCAGAAGATGAGGAGCTGGGACTGGTGAGGAGCAATGACTACATTGAAGCACCTATAGCAGATGGAACAGGTGATGGACCAGGTTCAACAACCCCACACAACTCGACAGGGGGAATTCTTCATGAAAATACTGGCCCTGATCCTGTTCCACAACAACAAGACAACATGGAACAATCCAGAAGTGAACAACTGGTTCTCAAACCACACAGATATCAGAGTTCTCACCCTCTTGAGAACATCATAACAGACTTGAGATCTGGAATCAAAACTAGATCCTCCTTGAAAAATCTGTGTGCGTTTGATGCATTTCTATCCTTGATTGAACCAAAGAACATTGCTGAAGCCTTGAAAGATGCTGACTGGGTAACTGCTATTCAAGAGGAGCTGAATCAATTTGAGATAAGTCAAGTATGGAACTTGGTACCCAGGCCACTGGACAGATCAATAATTGGCACCAAGTGGGTCTTCAGGAACAAACTCGATGAACATGGAACTATTACAAGAAACAAGGCAAGACTGGTTGTTCAAGGATACAGTCAAGAAGAGGGAATTAATTATGATGAGACTTTTTCTCCTGTGGCAAGACTGGAGGCAATCAGACTTCTTATAGCATTTGCTGCACACATGGAATTCACTCTGCATCAGATGGATGTCAAAAGTGCCCTTTTCAATGTCTATTTGAAGGAAGAGGTATTTGTAAAACAACCTCCTGGTTTTGAAAGCAAAGAATCACCTGATCATGTATATAAACTTGACAAGGCTCTCTATGGTCTCAAGCAAGCGCCTAGAGCTTGGTACGAGAGATTGTCAAAATTCCTACTGGAACATGGGTACAAACGAGGCAAAATAGACTGTACTTTGTTCCTAAAATAAAAGGGAAAAGATCTTTTGATTGTACAAATATATGTTGATGATATCGTATTTGGGGAAACAAATGAGAAGCTCAGCAAGGAATTTGCTACATTGATGGGGAGTGAGTTTGAAATGAGTATGATGGATGAGCTAACCTTTTTCTTAGGTCTGCAAATCAAACAAACTCCACATGGAACAATGATTCATCAACAGAAGTATGTGAAAGAACTCCTCAAGAAGTTCAAAATTGAAGATTCAAAGGAGATAGATACCCTAATAGCCACAACTACAAAATTGGATGTGGATGAACCTAGTTCATCCGTTGATCAGAAGACGTACAGAGGGATGATTGGGTCTCTACTATATCTTACTGTAAGTAGACCTAATATTGTGTTCAGTGTGAGACTTTGTTCTAGGTTTCAAGCCAATCCAAAGGAGTCCCATCTCACTGCAGTAAAAAGAATATTTTGAGATATCTGAAGGGCACCACTGATTTGTGCCTTTGTTATCCTAAAGGTAGTAATTTTGACCTTGTAGGATATGCTGATGCTGATTATGCAGGTTTCCTGGTTGACAGGAAAAGTACTTCAGGNTGTGGTTGCAGCCTCTTATTGTGTCCAGTTGCTATGGATCTAGCAACAACTCCTAGACTTTGTTATAGATGTTGGATGCATTCCTATTTACTGTGATAACACTAGTGCAATTAGTATGACTAAGAACCCGGTTTATCACAAGAAAACTAAGCACATAGATGTTAGGCACCATTTCCTTAGGGATAATTATGAAAAAGGGATGATCTCAATTGAATTATGTGCCACTGATCATCAAATTGTTGATATATTTACCAAAGAATTGAGCAGGGAGCATTATCAGAGAAACATGCTTGAATTAGGGATGATTAAGATCACCTAATTGAAAAACAAAATGAAAAAAAAAGTTTTCTGGCTAGAAATTTTAATTAGGTACTTAATTAGATTAATCATTGCTCAGTACTATGTCTTTATTGCCATACTCTTCTGCCATGTATTACTATGATTCCCTAGTTGCTAATGATGTTTCTCTATTTTTTTTAATTGAGGCAAAATAAAGATTTTTAACAGGATGAACCTGGTTCATCCATGTTGGTTTACATGACTGACAAGGTACGTTCTCATCTCCATACATGTATTAATTCAAGCACAGTCATACTTGAGCAGGACTCTATCAATTTATTGTTCAGTTCAAATTCTCGTACTTACCCAAATAATGAACCAGTTTCAAGAAGCTCCGTCACATTAAATTAGCCTAGTTTTAGGGGGAAAGAAACGGTCTAATCAATGTCCAATCACTGACAGTCCTTAATCGATTAGTATCCTACTTGTGTTAATACACTTCCGTTATAATCACCCCAGCCACAAGTTATAAATAGGCCATCATTACCCATTGTGAATAAAGCAATAGACGAACCCTGTTCAAGTCACTCAACACTTAAATCTCTACTGCCTTTTGCCCTCTCTTCTTTTTCTCTAAAATATTTATTACCATGTCGTCTGCTTCATCTGATTCTCAAAATCGTGACTACGATGAAGGAGTATATGAGTCTGATTCTCCACCGGTCTACAGTTCTGAATCCTTTGAGACACCTGAAACCCCTGAACACCATGATGCCCCTGAACCCACCCCAAACCCTACCCCAAACCCCGTCGTGTCAAGGTTCTTGCATGCAAATCTGTTGCCTCAGGTTCACGAGCAAAGTTCTTGGAAGATTTATTACAGGCTGAAGAAGAACCCAAACTAGATTCGTCTAGTGAATCATTCAAATCAGCACATGAAGACGATGCACCTGGTTCGTCCAGTGCTGAGAAAGGTAATACTGAAGTTACCTCTGTGTTAAATTCTAAAAATAGATTTGTGCTGGTGGGGTCTGTGGTGGATGTGGAAGTGCAAAGTAGGCAAAGAAAAAACTGGGAAAATTCTTGAGAACGAGGGAGATGCAGGTGTGAGGGGATCTGGGAAAGATGGTTCCACACTTGAAATTTATGGCCCCATTCTTGAAAATCATGAAGATGATATCGTAGAGATAGGGGGAACTAATGAAGTCGAGGAAGCTGCTGTTGGGTTAGAAAAGATAATGAAGGTGATAGATGAACGCGTTTCTTCTGGGGAAGATACTTTGGCTGAGAGACTAAAGAAACTAGGGGACTCATACAACCCCAAGAAGAGAAGGACTCCAAAGTCCATCAAGTCTAAAGCCTCAGCTTCCTCAAAGAAAGGGAAAACTGATGAGTCTGTTGGTGTACCTGTTCCAAGGGTACGAGCTACGAGAAACACTGTTCGAGAAGAAGAGGAGAAGCTGGAAAAAGCTATGCTAGAGAGCAAAAGAAAGAAGCCAGAGAAAGGGAAAGCGAAAGTGGGGGAGCCAGTTGAGGCTATTGCTGATGATGAGGTGTTGGACCTAGTCCAACAAGAAGAGGAGGTCTCTCCAGTGGTGATCAAGACACCCAAGCCCAAAATGGCTAAGACTTCCACACAGAAGTCAGCACCTGTGTCTTCTACCACCGTGAGTACATCTACGAGGACAAGGTCAACAGTAAAGTCAAAGAAGAAAATTCAGATTGTTGAGAGGGATGATGATCCTGAATGGAGTGGAAATGAAGAGAATGAGGTTGGAGAAGTGTCGACTGACAGATTTTCCATGTTTGGCAAGAGACATATCTTGAAGGGAAAGTTACTGAAGGATTTGGAGGAGCGGAGTATGAGGTACTTAGTGGATTTTCTGACAGCGCAAGGCTGGAAAGACATGGTCCTTCGCATGGAAGGCAGACTGGTCAGAAATGAGGTTGTGGAGTTCATGGGGAATGCAACTGTGATTGGAGGAAGGATTACATCATTGGTAAGGGGAGTTGAAGTATCCTTTGACGCTCAAGAACTGGGAGTAATTCTAGACATTCCATCTGAGGGCTATGACGACTATGCAAGGTAGAGATGGCCTTGCTTGGATGGAATGGCCTCAGCACTCAACATCCCCCAGATTCTTTTGTGACAATGAAGAGGAGCCTGAACCCAGGGCTGTGTACAAAAGCGAGATAAAGCCTTAACACAAGTTTTTCTTTGAGTTTGTAATTAAATTTCTGCTGCCCAGACAAGCATATCAACTGGCCATCTTTAATCATCAAGCTTTTGGACAGAGTGGTGAATTGTACCAAGGCCCATGCAATTCCTTATGGTTTTATCCTTACTGCAGTTCTGGCTCATTTTGGAGTTCCCACAAAGAAGGCTGAAATGGCTACTGCAAAGGATTTCTTTGGGAAGGACACTTTGCTGTCATATGATTACACTGTCAGTGCCCCGGCAGATGAACCTGGTTCATCTCGGAAGCAACCAGTCAACAGCAAGGTCCGTACTCTGGTGCAAGAAAGTGAGCAAAAGGATATGGAGATCCTTCGCTTGAAGACTCGCTTAGTTGAGGTAGAAGGTGAGCGTGATGCTCTCAAAGATGAATTAGCCAAGGAGAAGGAGAAAAATGAGGGTGTCTTACACCAAATGTTGTCTCTTCTCCAAACCAAGAATCCAGCCTCTTTTGCACCACCCCAGACTTAGGAATTTCCAGAACTACCCCTCCTATCCTATCAAGTGCCCAGTTCGGGGCGGTGTCAAGTGTCTTTTGTTTCAGTTTATAATTCTGTCTTACTCATGTTTTGGCTGTTGTTTGATTTTAATCTATTTGGTGATGATAATCCATGTTAATCAATGAAATCTTGGTGTTTTGAAAAATGTCTCTATTTATGATTTAGCTTACATTATTGGTTTCTTGTGTTGATTAATCATGTTTTCACCTGCAGTTGCCTAAATTAGCCATGGGTAAGAATTAATAACTGGTAAGTATCATTTTGCAACTTTTTGATGATGCCAAAAGGGGGAAGAGATGTGTTGTGTTGTTCAAAATTTTTAAAGTGATATTTATAACCTAATGAACCTGGTTCTTGATGATTAATGCTCAAAAATATACAAAGTGTCGGATGTGTATACAGGATAAAAGCACAGAGTTTGTCATCATCAAAAAAGGGGGAATTTGTTGGCCCATGTCACTGAATGGGTTTTGAAGATTGACAAAAGGTGTCAAGTTGAACCAGGTCCATCATAGCATACACATCTGAATGAAGCAGTTGGAACAAGAATCGTACAAGTCTAGGAGATATCAGTGATTGCTGAGTATCAAAGAACTAAGAGAATGTCTCCTAATACGAAAAGGTTGCAAACTGATAGAGATGACAGAAGTTGGTTTCAGCTAGGACAGAAATAGAGGAAGGAAGTTGAGTTACAATCAAACTCGTTTACCAAGGAAGAGTTGGATCAGAATTGAATCATGGACTCAACAAACGGACTCTATAAATAGTCAATGTATTACTGCTGAAATAAGTGACGCACAAGTACTAAAGTGAATCAAGATCTGAAGTAAACGTTCCAGAGATATTTTGCAAGCATAATTGTTGTGCGATACAAAGGCTACAGTTCAACTAGAAGAAACAGTTCCATTGTTTGTGTATTGAGTCTAGTTAATTATGGTAGGAGTTTTAACATTGTATCTTTTCAGCTTACTTAGAAGCAATTGTAATAGGTACAAATTGTTCAAGTTAGAGTTAGCTTGAAAACTGTAGAAATTAGCTAAAGGCTAGTTGATACAAAGAAGATTAGAGTTAGTCCTAGGATTACAAAAGGGTTTATCTTGTAAGTTCGTTTTAGCTCAGAGTTTTAGTGAAGAGTTTGAGCAAATCCTACTGAGCAGTAGGTCGTGATTTTATTCACCTTTTGAGCTAGGTGTTTTCCACGTAAATATCCCTGTGTCTTTATTATTACTGCTTAATTATTCTGCAAACAGTAGTAAGAAGTATACTAAGAAGAACCAGGTTCTTCTTATTAGACAGCACTTAAAAATTTGGTACTGCACAATTAACTTGTAATATTGTGTAGTATTGAAGTCTAAAACATCACCTATATATATATATCACCCTTATTTCTCCTGTTGTGGCGTGCAACCCGATCCCACCTGTCCACCCTTATTACTCCTTGTTGTTGCGTGCAAGTCGCTCCCACCATACAATCACATCTCTTTATTTATAATAAAGGTTCACAATTAGATCAAAGTCTTCAACAATATTTATGTCTCAACTATTGAAAACAGAAAGTTGTACTATTCAAAAACTTCCCCAATTATCACTACATGCCGAAGCCAACCGAAGTGTATCATGAAACACTGACAACCATCTCAACCAAAATATACTAAGGAACAATTTATACTTCCAAATAAGTGAAACAAATCTAACCAACAAGTAGGCAAAACAAGTAGGAATGAAAGCATTAATAATCACGGAACAACTAAGACAGGAATATAATAAGTTGGAAACGGGGAAGGGAACATGCTAAACAGATAAATCGGTGGTGTATAGATACTCGTCACCTCACCTATATACTACTCACATGAAATTTCACATAGCATTCAAGTTGGGGATTCCTATTCCCTCAAGTCAAGGTTAAACCAAACACTTACCTCAATTCCGCAGGCCACTCACTGCTCAATCATATCTTTTCTTTTAGAATTTGCCTCTAACCCGCTCGAATCTAATCATAGTTTGTTCAATATCATTAATTATTGCTAAAGGAATTAACTTTAACGAAAAATCATGGTTTTCGTATATTTTCCTATCAAAAGACAAAAATCGACCCCGGACCTGCTTAGTCTAAACTCGAGGTTCGGACCAAACCTCATTTATCCATTCTCCCCCGAACCCGGATATACAGTTGGTTTTTGAATACGACCTCAATTCGAGGTCTAAATTCTCAAATTTCAAAATTCCTAAGTTCTACCCAAAAATCCCAAATTTTACCATGGAAGTTCTAGATTTTTGGTTGAAATCTTGTTAAAAGTAGTAAAACATTGAAATGAATTAGTTAGAAATCACTTACCTATGATTTGGAGAAGTTTGAGTCTTTGCAAAATCGCCAATGAAGGTTTAGGGTTTGAGAGAATTGAAAAATGGGTGAAAATCCAATCTAAAATCCCACTTAACAGTCAGCAGTTATCGCATTTGCGATCAGAGGTTCGCAATTGCGAACCCTTCGAAAGTACTTTTGCCTTCCCATTTTGCGACTTAAGTTTTGCATTTGCGACTTCTGGGCTAGCAGGGCAGTATTAGCATTTGTGGGGTGAATCTCGCATTTGCGAGGATGGTCTTCCTAGGCCTGGTTCGCAATTGCAACGACATCTTTCACATTTCCCAAGTCTGCCAGCTTCGCAATTGCGAAGCCTGATCTCGCAAATGAGAGATCAGAGGCCTGGTGACATACGCCAGATACACCTGTTGATATTTCTAAGTTCTAAGCACTCCGTAGTCTACTCGAAACTTACCCGAGCCCTCGGGGCTCCAAACCGAACATGAACGCAAGTCTATAAATATCATATGGACTTGCTCGTGCGATCAAATCACAAAACAAATATTTAAAACTACGAATTCAACCTCAAAACTCATGTTTTTATCAAGAACACTTCAATTTCACTATTTTCTCAACCGGGCATCTGAATCACTTCAAATCAATTCCGATTTTAACCAAACTTCACAGATAGGACTTAAATATCATAACAAACCTATAACAGGATCCGGAACCAAATTACGGGCCCGATGCCAACGATTTCACACATTAATTCATTTCTTTATTTCCTTAATAATCCAGCAAAACCATTTTCTTCAAAAATTGATTTCTAAAGATTTAATTCCGGGCATACGCCCAAGTTCCATATTTTGCTGCGGATCGCCCGGATCGTCGGAACACAAATCCGGGTCTGTTTACTCAAAATGTTTACCAAAGTCAACTAAAACCAAATTTTTAACTCTGAAAATTATTATTTCTCGTATTTACTAAGAAAAGATTTCTGATTTTCTGCCCGGACTGTGCATTCAAATCGAGTTGATTAAAGTTAGTATTTTAAAGGCTATTGAGCCTATAATAATGCCAAAGTCATAAGATGACCCTTTGGGTCATCACAAGAAACATGGAGAGTTTTTGTTGCCTCTCCAGGCTAAATATCAACAAAGATAAGTAAAAAATAATATGTCAATGTAACGACCCGACCGGTCATTTTGAGAATATAATCTCCGTTTGGTTGCCTAAGGTCTTGAATAACTTCACATTGTGCATATCAACCTGCGTGCGTGGTTGGATTCAGTTACCGGATAATCCGAAGTCGAATTGGGAGATTTGTTTTTTGGAAGCTTAAGTGATGGAAGTTGACCGGAGGTTTGACTTTTGTGTAAACGTCATCAAAAAGAGTTTTGGATGATGTCAAAAGCTTAGTATGATGATTTTGGACTTTGACGCGCGTCTAGAATTGAGGTAATCCGGCGAAGGTTAGAATTTCTGCGATTTCGGCTGATAGGTAAAAATTTTATACCAGGCTCGGAATGGAATTTTGGGAGTGGCTGTAGGTCCGTTATTTTATTTATGACTCGTCTGAAAAATTTGGTGTCATTCCAGGTTGAACTGATAGGTTTCGGCACGAGTTTTGATATTGACGATTTGAAAATTTATAAGTTTCATTTTTGGGTTGATTTGTCGTTTTGGTGTTGTTTTATGTGATTTGAAACCTCAAGCTAGTCCATGGTAGGTTATATGACTTGTCTGTATGTTTAGATGGGATCCTGGAAATCCCAGGTGTGTTTCGGACAAGGTTCAGATGTTTTTCATAATTGTAAACAGGTCTGGTTCTGGTGTTTTCACACCTGCGACCTTGGAGCGCAGGTGCGGCTCCGCTTCTCCGTGAGCCCAGTCACTTCTGCGATCCTTGAGTCCTGGGAGCAAGCCCGCTTCTGCGGAAGTTTGCACACAGGTGCAATGACCTCTTCTGCGATCCCTTGTTCGCATCTGCGAGGAATCTCGCTCCTGCGATTCCCCTTCTCGCTTCTGCGGTGCCGCTGGTGTAGCTGTAAAATCGAAGATGCGGTCATTTTTCTAGTAAGCCAAGTTCGCAGAGGTGGAATCCTTCTCGAAAATGTGGTCCCATAGATGCGATTTCTTGACCGCAGATGCGGAAGTCCTGGCAGAACCCTTTTATATTGAGGGTTAGCCATTTTCTTCATATTTTGAGTTTTAAACTTTGGATTTGGGAGATTCTTTTGGGGGTTTTCAAGGAAATAGATTGGGTAAGTGTTCTTCACCTATAATCTAACATATTCCATGAATCTATCTTCATTTTTATCATTTAAATTGTGTGTTTGGATTGGGGAAAATGTTGGTTTTGAAAGAAAATATCTAAAAGGAAAAATCGTGATTTGAGGGACCAAATGGTACCTGAATTTGATAAATTGTATGGTTGAACTTGTATTGTAATGGGTATTCGAAATTGGTAAAATTTGACAGGTTCCGAGGCGCGGGCCCGGGGGTCGACTTTTTGGTCGATTTTTATATTTTTGTAAAAATTAAAACTTTATTATTCGGAATAGTTCCTTACACGATTTATGTGTGTTTTGGAGTTGTTACAGTTGGATTTGAGCCGTCTGGAGGTCTTTTCACCTGAGAAGTCCATTTTTGAGTACCGGGTTGTCGTCTTTGAGGTAAGTATCTTGCCTAACCTTGTGCGGGGGAATTACCCCTTAGGATTTGAGTCTTATATGTTGATTATAGCCCGTGTATGCGAGGTGACGAGTGCGTACTCAGACTTATTTGCAAATATGTTGGCCTTTTAGGATTCTTAGGTCCTTATATTCCATGTGTATGAATTTGTAATTTGTTATGACTGAGTTTCTGATGGCTAGTTTCATCTCTTCCTGCTCAATTTAGAATTACTTGCCTTTAGATTCCTTTGTTGTTTATCTGAACTTAATTGACTTAGCTGAAGATTTTACCTCTCCTATCATTATCCTATATTTTTCTTCATAAACTTCCTACTTAGCTAGGATCTGTATTAACTCGCCCTATAATTGTTTAACAGTAATTGGGATATCTATATATTGGTGTCAAGCATGACCGTGAGTCGTATATTCTGACTTATATGATTTTCCATTAAGTGCTACTTAGGTTTATTCAGATAATTATCCATGTTAATGGTATTTCCTTGGTGTTGCCTATTACTGAGCATTGGTTCAAGCTGGGTTTTATTCTGTGAAGCTAATTGTTTAAGCGAGATTGGTTATAGTTGTTTCCCTTGCCGGGATGATTTGGTTTCTTATTGTTGACTTCAATATTATGGATTCGTTGTTATGTCTTGTTTCTCTCTGGTTAAGTTGTGTTCTTTACGCTTATTATTTCCTTTTGATGGTTATTCCTTATGAATGAGCTCTACTGTGCTGGTGACTTAAGTTCTTGATTTGATTGGCCGTCGTACATAGCATTTCTATCTTTTGCTGCCTTGTGAGTGTCTTGGCGATGTAAGATGTATCTGTCTTGTTGTGGTTGTTATCTCTGTTGGCTGCATTACATATTTAAACTGGGATTACAGACATATTCCAAGAGCTTTTTCCATGTACTGCATATTTAAATTGCGACTACGGACGTATTCCAGGAGCTTTTCCCTTGTACTGCATATTTAAATTGCGACTACGGACGTATTCTGGGAGCTTTCCCCCTGTAGTGCATATTTAAATTGGGACCACGGACATATTCCAGGATCTTTCCCCCTGTACTGCATATTTATTTTGGGACTACAGACGTATTCCGGGAGATCCCCCTGTACTGCATGACAAATTCTGAGCTACGGGCGGATTTCCGGTAGACTTATTTTGACGAGATTGTTATCGAAAGATATATATTGAAAAGTATAGCTGAAAAACATTTATCTTGAAGAAAACCATGTCTGAAGTACTTTTATTTCAAGGGTATATTTGAAAAGCATTTGTGTTGCAGAAAACGATGTTGAAAGGCATTTATTGGGGAAATATATTTGACAACCATTTATTTTGAAGGAACTATGTTTTGAAGATTCTCTTTCTATATATATATATATATATATATATATATATATATATATATATATATATATATATATATATATATATATATATATTCGGAGAAAGTATATTTCAAAGGAACTTTCTATTTGAAATGACTACATTCAAAGCTTTCAATTTAAACTTAGGGGTGAAGGTTCACACTCGAAGTATTTTCCAAAAACACTTGGGGTTGTTGGTTAATGCCTGACGTGGAAGCTGTTGCAGTGCTGAATTAAATCGTGTTCTTGTCGTATTGTGCTTTCCGATTTTTGGCTTGTATTTCTGTCCATCTTTCTGTGTATTATTATGCTGCTCCGTTGTTGTTTGCTGTATTTCCTTCCGCTTTGTAGTTTTTCTGTTGGTTACTACATTGCGTAGTCATTTGATAGATGTCCTATTATATCATTTTCTATATTTATGCCTATTTGATTTATTAGACCAGTGGGTGTCTTGACTAGTCCTCGTCACTACTTCACCGAGGTTAGTCTTGATACTTACTAGGCACCGCTGTTGTGTGCTCATGCTACTCTTCTGCACATTTTTGTGCAGATCCCAGGTTTTTGCATAGCGGTTGATCTATAGCTAGAAGCACAGTTGCTGTTGTGGAGACTCAAGGTAAAACCGCTCCAGCCTTCGCGGTTGCAGAGTCACCCTCTTATGTTCTGTTTGCACTGTTGCAATTATTTCTCGATGGTGGCAACTCCTGGATGGACTTGACCTTTGATGGATCTAGTTCTATTCCTCGACGGCTGACGATGAACCCAAGAAATTTTCTGGAAGAGACTCCGAATGCACACTTTGCGGGATTTAATTTCAGGTTGTATTTCCGCAATCTGTTGAAGAACTTCCTTAAGTCTGCTATATGGTCAGTGGCTTTCTTGGATTTGATGATGACTTGGTCCACATACACCTCGATCTCCTTATGTATCATGTCATGGATGATAGCAGTCATATCCCTCATGTAAGTGGCCACATCATTCTTTAGGCTGAATGGCATCATCTTGTAACAATACACTCCCCACGGCGTAATGAAAGATATTTNCGGGCGGATTTCCGGTAGACTTATTTTGACGAGATTGTTATCGAAAGATATATATTGAAAAGTATAGCTGAAAAACATTTATCTTGAAGAAAACCATGTCTGAAGTACTTTTATTTCAAGGGTATATTTGAAAAGCATTTGTGTTGCAGAAAACGATGTTGAAAGGCATTTATTGGGGAAATATATTTGACAACCATTTATTTTGAAGGAACTATGTTTTGAAGATTCTCTTTCTATATATATATATATATATATATATATATATATATATATATATATATATATATATATATATATATATATATATATTCGGAGAAAGTATATTTCAAAGGAACTTTCTATTTGAAATGACTACATTCAAAGCTTTCAATTTAAACTTAGGGGTGAAGGTTCACACTCGAAGTATTTTCCAAAAACACTTGGGGTTGTTGGTTAATGCCTGACGTGGAAGCTGTTGCAGTGCTGAATTAAATCGTGTTCTTGTCGTATTGTGCTTTCCGATTTTTGGCTTGTATTTCTGTCCATCTTTCTGTGTATTATTATGCTGCTCCGTTGTTGTTTGCTGTATTTCCTTCCGCTTTGTAGTTTTTCTGTTGGTTACTACATTGCGTAGTCATTTGATAGATGTCCTATTATATCATTTTCTATATTTATGCCTATTTGATTTATTAGACCAGTGGGTGTCTTGACTAGTCCTCGTCACTACTTCACCGAGGTTAGTCTTGATACTTACTAGGCACCGCTGTTGTGTGCTCATGCTACTCTTCTGCACATTTTTGTGCAGATCCCAGGTTTTTGCATAGCGGTTGATCTATAGCTAGAAGCACAGTTGCTGTTGTGGAGACTCAAGGTAAAACCGCTCCAGCCTTCGCGGTTGCAGAGTCACCCTCTTATGTTCTGTTTGCACTGTTGCAATTATTTCTCGATGGTGGCAACTCCTGGATGGACTTGACCTTTGATGGATCTAGTTCTATTCCTCGACGGCTGACGATGAACCCAAGAAATTTTCTGGAAGAGACTCCGAATGCACACTTTGCGGGATTTAATTTCAGGTTGTATTTCCGCAATCTGTTGAAGAACTTCCTTAAGTCTGCTATATGGTCAGTGGCTTTCTTGGATTTGATGATGACTTGGTCCACATACACCTCGATCTCCTTATGTATCATGTCATGGATGATAGCAGTCATATCCCTCATGTAAGTGGCCACATCATTCTTTAGGCTGAATGGCATCATCTTGTAACAATACACTCCCCACGGCGTAATGAAAGATATTTTCTCAGCGTCTTGCTCGTCCATCCAAATCTGATGGTAACCGGCGAAATAGTCCACAAATGATTGGAGTTCATGTTTGGCACAATTGTCAATTAGGATGTGTATGTTTGGAAGGGGGAAATCATCGTTTGGACTGGCTCGATTGAGATCCCGGTAATCGAAACAAAAACTGACCTTTCCATCCTTCTTTTGTACTGGCATGATGTTGGCTAACCATGTTGGGTATACAACCACCGTGAGGACTTTGGCGTTGATTTGTTTAGTGACTTCCTCCTTGATTTTTAGACTTATGTCAGGCTTGAATTTATGGAGCATCTTCTTCACTGGTGGGCACATTGGATTGGTTGGCAACTTGTGAGACATAATGGATGTACTTAGCCAGGTCATATCATCGTATGACCACGCAAATATGTCCTCATATTCTTTCAAGAATTGTGTGTATTCTTCTTTCCCTGACGGTGACAAGTGGATGCTGATGCGAGTTTCTTTGACAGTATCTGAATCTCCTAGGTTGATTACTTTAGTCTTGTCTAAATTGGACTTAGGCTTGTGATGTTCTAAACGTCAATACCACATAATAGGGGGTGGGTGTCCAATTTTCGCGTGCAGTAGTTATATAAAGACCAGGTTCTTCTATGTCTTCCAACTCCTAAGTGAGAAGGACAAGTTCGCTAGGTTTCGAACATGTTCAAGTTCCCCTTGAAGTTTTAGTAGCCTTTGTTCGAGTTGTGACATAGCATTATTCTGGACCTAAGTACCTTGACTGTCAGAAGCTTTTGTACGTTCAACTAGTGTTGTGTTCTCTTTCCTGATATTACTCAAGTCTTCCATCTTGCCTTTGCATTTGCCTCTAGGTGGACTAGGAGGAGGAGAAGGTGGAGGACCCCTAGATCTTGTATGGTATGCTGATGATGCCAGAATGCACGAACCAGCCTTTAGGGAAGGGGAACAATCAAAAGAAAATAAAATAAAATAAAAACAAAAGGTAGCCAAGTTAGTGAGGGTCATGACAAAATATTTGCAGTATTTAAACACATATTGCAGGAATGTAAATGCGCGTCCTAATTTGGGGAGCCTCGTTGTGCCTGAGGTAGGCCTAGCGACAAGTTGATTTGGAGAACTTAGATGCAAAAAGGCCTCATTTCATTAATATAAATAGACGAATCCCAAAAACAATACTAAAATAACAAATAGGAAATAAGTCATTAATAACACTTGGCCTTATTACATTGATGAAAGCAAAAGGTAAATCTAGCATATTTGGTCCTAGAAGGACCTTCCTCATATTCGATATTCATGATTCCATCGAACAAATTTCCCAGCTCGCGCAGTCCCAGTAGCAGGTACGCTCTAGCCAGGTGTCCTCCTTCATTCCCCTCGGCGTTTTGGTGATTCTCGATCCTCTTGATGACCTTGCCCTCTAACTCCACTATACCTCGCTCCAAGTATTCCAGCTTCCAGTTGGAAAGGATAGCCATCTCCTTCCACTCCTCGATCAGCCTCTTGCTGGTCTCATGTATTTCACGATGTTCATTCTCAGAATCATGAACCCTTTTACGCAATCGGTTGTACTTGACCTGAGATTCAGCATCCTCATCTAACCAAATATTACATAAATTAATCAATCTATGCTCAAAAGTTCACGAATTTCCTATTTAGATGGTTACCCAACCTAGTTTACAAGATTCCTAATATTCCTCCCGGGCCAACATGCTCGGATTCCGAAATTGTTTTAAGGGAACTTGTTATCGATAAGCTAAGGATCAATAATATATGATTTTTACTAGATTCCATAACAAATTTCGTGGTTAAATACTATTTTGTCAAAACCCTAGGTTTTACTCGAAACTCATAATTTTCACTAATTTTTTGTGTGTTAATCTACCCAAAAACTATGTGTTAGACTTACATTAAGTAAAAACTATGTGTTAGACTTACTATGTGTTAATCGGGTCGTTACATTATTAGTGATAATAGAAGCTACTCTGTTTCGTTTTATACAGACACATAGTTTCTAAAATTGTGGTCCTATTATGTCATGACATTTTCATTATGAGTATAAGGGCATATTAAGTTTAATACACCCTTATAATTAAAATTAAAGAGCTTTAAAATTTTTTTTAGGGAACACTGAACAAGAAATAGTGCAATATGTTGAAACAATGATATACATAATATTACTAGTTGTATTATACTTGGGTGAGATTGTGATCGTTAGCAGGGTAAGTACGTAAAAACACATCGTGCTAAGATATTAAAAATTTAAACTCATGACCTTTTTCGTTAGGTTACAATATGGGATTAGGTGGGTTTTCTGGCATCGAGTTTATGAAAGAATACGTTTATTTTATTCAATAAAAGATAAATTGTTTATATATATATATATCCAATAATTACTTGGTTTCATAGTTTAACATTTTAATCTTTTTTTAAATAATCATTCAAAGACAAACTAATAATATTTAATTAATTGGACCATGGGGTACATCACTTAAATGCAGGGTCAACTTGATGTATCTCTCTCTGCATAATGACAATTACACTTCCATAACTTATACTATTTTTTTCATTTAAAAAAGGAAGTTGCAATACTTGTCTTTTGTGTTGTTTTTAATTAGTGGTGGTTTTTTTTAATTTACAGGACGGAGATAAATTAAGTCTATAAAAGACGAATAACAGATTCAAGTATAACACATGCCCGCAACAAACAAGGGGTTATAACTACAAATCATTTGTATTTTTCTTATAAATAAAAGACAGATTATAGTTACATATTATATCAACTTGATTTAACATATTAAGGATATACCAAGGTATCTAGTCACAATCCTGGGGGATTAGTCTAATGACAGATTACTTGCTCTTCCAGTGTCATGGAATCATGTATGTTATTATGTTTCTATATTTTTGATGTTTTGGTTAGTGAGTGAAAAATATTTTAAACAAAAAAAAAAAATACTAAAACTTAATAATAATACAAAACTTTTAAGTACTGATGACTATAGAATAATCATTATGTTTGAGTCCTAGTTGGAGCATGGAATAATACGAAATTAAAAATTAAAATAGTTGTAAATGTTAAATATTCTCTTCAAAAATTACTCGTGTCATATTTAAAACACTTAATATCCTGTTAGCTTCTTGCTTCGGTAAATTCGTTGATATTGTGTTGCAACACTCCTCAATTTCCTCCCGAATCCGTTCGAGATGGAAACATTCGCATAAGAATTTTGTTAGAGTAGAAGGTCTTATTGTCACGGCCCAAAATCAAATCATGGTTGTGATGACGCCTATCGTGTTACTAGGCAAACCTATTTCTTAAAACATTACTACTAAATCAATTATATTAAATAAATAAAACATTTAAAACCTTTAGATTTTCATAAACAAAACCAACTCTAAATAATATTAATATAAAGTGCGTAAACGAGCCCCAAAAATCGGGGTGTCACTAAGTCATGAGTGTCTAAAACTATGAACTAGGATATATAACTGTCTAACTGTCCAAAAGAAGAAATGACAAGAAGGAATAACAAGGTCCTGCGGACGCTAGCAGCTACCTTACATTCTCCAAATATAGCCGGTCTGAACTCAACGATCGTCGCGCTCTAACTCACCTGGATCTGTACATAAAGTGCATGGTGTAGTATGAATACAACCGACTCAGTAGTAATAGCAATAACTAAGGAACTGAGTAGTAGTAACGAGCTAAGTAAAACAGTCTAATCATTTTTTTCATAATTTAAAAATAACAGGAATAAACAGGTAAATTCCATAAAAACAACAAATGCCACAAAGAAATTAACAGGTAAATGCAGCAACAACAAAAGTAAAAGAAACCTCACAGCAATGTCACTACATCACTCATCACTCGCACTTAGCACTCAATACACTCAACACTTTGCGCTCACTGGGGGTGTGTACAGACTCCGGGGGGCTCCCAAAGCCCAAGCGCTAAGCACGGACAGCTCACGTGCCATAATATCAATACCCGAATTTTCACGGTCAACTCACGTGCTACGCGGACAACTTACGCGCTATCGTATCAATACCTGGACCCGCACGGTCAGCTCACGTGCTACGCGGACAACTCACATGTTATGGTATTAATATCCTCACAACCAGGCCTCGGCCTCACTCAATCATGTACCTCACTAGCCTCACCATCATTAACAAATATGGGGACACAGCTCATAGCAAGTATCACAACATGTTAACAAAATAATAGAGAGTGAGATAAACATGTACAATAACTTCTATAACTGAGTACTATTAATGTGATCACTAATAAAGCCTAAGCATGATCCCTAACATGAAGGCAGACAAGTTCAACTACAAGTAATTTCGTAAACACAAATGGTGGCCATGAGGCCTCACTGGACGGACCAAGTCTCCATACCTCGAGGTATACACCCACATTCCCGTCACCTAGCGCGGGTATCACCTCAAAACAATCACATGATAGCAAATCCTCTGGGTTTATTCAAGGCCAAATTTAAAATTGTTACTTACATTAATAGCGTAAAATCCTACACCGAGATGCCCTCGTCTCGGGACTCGGTCTCCAAAAGCTCAGAATCTAAACAAAACCAGAACACTACTATCAACATAGGCTAAGGAATCGAATTCCGCAATAAAACTACATAAATAGGCCAAAAACCCAAAATTTGCTAAAACTCGACCCCCGGGCCAATGTCTCAAAATCAGTCAAAAATGGCAGAATAATAAACCTCATCCTATCACGAGTCTAACCATATAAAATTTATCAAAATCACACTCTGTTTGGTCCCTCAAATCCTCACTTAAAACTCTCCAAAACGCAAACCCTAACTCTCTTAATCAAATCCCAAAAATGAAGATGGATTCATGAAATATAACCAAAACCGATTAGATAACACTTACCCCAATCCCTATGGTGAAAATTGTTTCCAAATTCGCATAAATCCGAGCTCCCTAACTCAAAATATGACTGAATGAACAATTCCTAGTTTTATATATTTTTCTGTCAGCTATTCTGCCTGGTTTCTCATGCCAAACAATCCCGAAACTCAAATTTTATCCCTCCAATGGATTTCTTGTGCAATTCTAATCAAGTTAGGATTTTGAATCACTCGATTTGACCTTCTAATGAATGAGATATGTATGTTTTAATATTTGCAAATAGTGCAAATTTATCAATACGCCATCAGTAGTAATTTCGTAATTAATCTAAAAAAATCTGGCAACCTTAGTAAAATGACCATAAAATTCTCATACAATGTCCAAATTTGACGATTCTTTTTGCTACGGGTTAGAAATTAATATACGGATCTAATGATTCATTCCAAACAGAAATCGGAGCTCATTTGTTTAATATTATATCATTTATGCTTGAAGAAACGACGTCGAAACATAAGAAAAACGAGCGCAACAAAACTCAAACCAATTTGTCATATATCAACCAATAATTCCAACAAGTCATATATCACTACTAGAACTTAGTCGAACCTCCGAAACACCCAAAACAACACCAAAACACCAAATCAACCTTGAATTCAAGTCTAAGAACTTCTAAACTTTCAACTTTCGCAAATTTAAGCCTAATTCTACCACGGACCTCCAAATCACATTCCGAACTTGAACTAACCAACCCGATACCATACAATACAACTGAACAACACCTAAGGAAACATAAATGGGGAAAATGGGCTATAACTCTAAGAACGACTAGTCGGGTCGTTACATCCTCCCCCTCTTAAACAAACGTTCGTCCTCATACGAGTCTAGAAATATACTAAAATATCTTTATACCCTTCTACCGTCATAAACATTACGCAATCACTTAATCTTCCTAAGTCTAAACTCATATCACGATATGAAAATCTACTTTAACTCCTCAACTAACAACATGAAAAGGATCCTCCATCACACTCATAACTCGAGACTATTCATCAAATCAGGGAGAAAATCAAGCACCAAATATTTCTTTCTATACCTCAACAAAATCATTCTCATCACATTCAAGTCATATGAACTCAGCTCGTAGACACATCATACTCATCATGTAGCCATTCATCCACAAATTCAACTAATAGGGGCATTGTCGGACGTATAAATCCACAAGCACACTCACACAATCAACATCTCTATGCTCAAGCTACCATCAAAACCCGACCTCATGTCCTCTAGACCTGCCCTTAATCAACATACTGAAACAACATCTTGCACCTCCTTTATGGAATCGCAAGCCGTCGATGCACAGCTGATACCGAGCGCTTAAGCAAGCATATGAATGCGTGGAAGGAATTCAAAGAGTTACACTTCAAGCTGAATCAATATGGCACGATAAGAATTCAAGAAGGTGAAGTTTTCCTAAAGGTTCTGCAGCATCTCGAAGATAAGTACATATGTCTCCGTACCGATCTGCAAGACTCTACTAAACTCGCTCATGACTCGTAAGACCTATGTAATCTAGGCTCTGATACCACCTTGTCACGACCCAAAATCAAACCATGCTCGTGATGGCGCCTATCGTGTTACTAGGCAAGCCTATTTCCCAAAACATTACTACTAAATCAATTATATGAAATAAATAAAACATTTCTAACCTTTATATTTTCATAAACTAAATCAACTCTAAAAAATATTAATATAAAGTGCGAAAACGAGCCCCAAACATCGAGGTGTCACTAAGTCATGAGCGTCAAAAACTATGAACTGTGATATATAACTGTCTAACTGTCCAAAAGAAGAAATGCAAGAAGGAGTAACAAGGTCATGCGGAAGCTAGCAGCTACCTTACATTCTCCAAATATAGTTGGCCTGAACTCAATGATCACCGCACTCTAACTCACCTGGATCTGCACATAAAGTGCAGGGTGTAGTATGAGTACAACCGACTCAGTAGTAACAACATTAACTAAGGAACTGAGTAGTAGTGACAAGCTAAGAAAAATAGTCTAATTATTTATTTTCACAATTTAAAAATAACACGAATAAACAGGTAAATTCCATAAAACCAACAAATGCCACAAAGAAATTAACAGGTAAATGCAGCAACAACAAAAATAAATGCAACCTCACACCAGTGTCACTCCATCACTCATCACTCGCACTCAGCACTCAATACACTCAACACTCTGCACTCACTGGGGGTGTGTACATACTCTGGAGGGGCTCCCAAAGCCCAAGGGCTAAGCACGGACTACTCGCGTGCTATAATATCAATACCTGGATCCGCACACTCAGCTCACGTGCTACGTGAATGATGTGCCGGAGAATTTTGGCACATTTAATACCATAGTGCTTAAATTATGGCTCGTTTCAAGAGCATTTACTCTTATTAATTATAGAATTTTGGTATTTTGCTGTACACAATATGTAAACATTCAAGACCATGCAAAAGTGTGTCACGACCCAAAACCCGGTTCAGGTCGTGATGGCACCTAACGGCGAGGTTAGGCAAACAAACGTACAACTATAACAATTAAAATGCGGAACATAACAACAATATGGGGTAAAGCCGTAGAAACAAGCTGAACCACAACTAGGCCAAATATATGTACAACCCCGAGACCCTACATAACTACAACAAGTGTGTGCCAGAACTAATGTCACAGTGTCAACGGGCGGCTACATAGATACAACAACTGAAATATATATACAAAATTACAAGCCGCAGTTTGAAACAAAAGACTGAGCAAAATGAAACTAGAAGGCTCCTGAGGTGCTGTCAGGATGACGCCAAGAAGACAGCTCACCGTATAGAGTGACATCGCGATCAATATCTATCTACAGACGGACGACCAGACGGACCAGCCTCAAGACCTGCACAATCAAGTGCAGAAAAAGAAAAGAAAGTGCAGCATGAGTACATGTAAACTAATATGGACCCAGTGAGTATCCCGTCTAAACTCGTAAAGAGTAGTGACGAGAGGTAGAATATATACTCACTAAAGTCCAGTACATAATAAAATAAGGTACAAACCGAGCAATAAGTCATGTGAGAAAAATACATCATGTATAAGGACATGTAATAAACAACATGTAACTGATCTTAAACATAACCTTTCTTTGTAAATTGATCATTGGTATCACTTGTTTC